>JAOWBN010013122.1:0-10906 GCA_028565015.1 Pinguicula moranensis
CCTTGGCTTGCTTCTTCTCTTCTTAACCTGCCAGTTAAACGCCAAATTGGTAAGGTTAGTTTGATCGGTCATTACATTTTCATGCTGCCCAATAAGGTCATCTACCATACCACCAAAAAGTTTCAACTGACGGTCTTTTAAAGTATCCAATGTTATTTCATTGTTGGAAGCATTATCCGTCGTGATGGTAAGGAACTTATCAAGCCCCCACTCAAGCATGCAATCTTTTAACTCCTTCAAAAAAGACTTCCCTTTGTGATCGGTAATCTTTCAAAAATCAAGAACTCTTTTATGAAGCACCCACTTCATATCAATAAAATGTCATTGACATGTAAGATGTTCACGTGTCTATAGTCAAGCACGCCCTGGGATTCAACTTCAACAATTGTTCCTTCAGTAGACTCATCTCAAAAAGGTACATCCCTTGCAATCTGTCATGGACGCGCGCCTTGAAATTATCTCTAAACGAGGCTCAAGTACCCTAATCAACTTTCTAAATTTAGACTTTTGCACTTGTATAAAGGATAGTTTATCCTTCATGAGGTACTCTGCAATAGCCCTTCTAATAACCTTTTCATCGAATATATTCAACTTTAAAACTCCTTTATCCTTCCCTTTAGGAGATGATGCATCATTCATCAATTTGTAGTAGTCGAGCGCGGTAGGCTTATCTCTCAACTCCAGACATCTTCGAATCAAACCACATATTTGAAGTACCATGCCCTGTAGAGTGGTATCCAACAAGTTTTTTTTACAATAATTGCACTTTGCCTTGGATATCGCACCATTGATTGAGGGAAGCTTTTGAAAGTGATCCCACACCTTCGAAGGGTTACGAGCCTTTCATTTTTTGAGGGGTACGTTTTTGTGGAATAAACTCATCATCATCAATGTCTTCCCCTTCCTTTTCCTCCATAATCTCCACTGTAGGTGACTCATTAATGAGAAAAATATGCTTTGTCTACTAATGAGACTCAGTGACTTTCCATCTAGTAAGAGAAAAGAAAAGAAAAAATCAATATTAAAAGAGAACAAGAAATTCAATGAAAAAGAAAGGCAAGCTTCATATTATTAAATAAAGGTAAACACAATCAAGGGGCCGGGCAGTCCCTTGGACCTTTTTTTTTTTAAATATACTAAAGCCTAAACCCATTCCAATTCTAAAAAAAATTAAAATTATGAAAATCAAAACCTTGTCCTCCGAAGCCCCTTGTGGCATTTTGTTTTTAAATACACCAAAGCCCAAGTTCATCCAAATTCTAAATATTTGAGAAATTATTATTGTTTGAATTGTTAAAATATTTTTTTTCATAACTGTTGAGTAAGTAATTTATTTTGTCACATGCTAAAAATTTTTATTTATCCCCCTAAAAAATATTTTGGCCCTCTAAACTTTTTTGTGGGCCCCATAATTCTTTTTCCTATATCCGTAATACAACAATACTTTTTTTTATCCCACAATTAACAACATTTTTAAACGCATAGCACGCTATTTAAAAGGGAAACTGATAGAATTCTTAAGTTGCAACTACACTACAGGGCATAAACATGCTAACTACTACAAACCCACGGGAAGTGACTTCAATAACTAGGTGAAAGCACTAATAACCCTAAAAGGACTAGATGTTGTACTTACCCTGCCATTCATAGCCTTCAGTGCAACAGAAAAAATATAAAAAGTATAACCAGAGTCAATCAATCATAAATAATCATAATTCCAAACAAATTGGATCATTCGCTCAAAGCAAGTAATTTTATCTTCTTCAATTACACCAAATCGCGAGAATAACCTCTTCACCACTCCAGGTGTGAGGTAAAACGACAGCCCTAATGCAAAAATCCATGTCTAAGATAAAGTCTTGAACCAACCATTTCGAATAGAATTTTTAAAAAAGTAAATTTGATAACGAAAGCTCAGTCTTCATCCCACAAGAATACCAGTTGACATTAGCCATATAGTGGAAAAAATCACGAGAAAAAAAAAACCTTGAATCAAGATCAACCACCGGACTTTTCTGGCGACTTTGCCCAGTCCAGGTGGCGGCGACGTCTGTGCTGCAGGAGAAATTGTATGGGTCCGTTTTGTACGTGGATTAGGGTTATCCGGCTTCACGGATAATGGCTGGATTTATTAGAGACACTAAATCTAGCATTTCGTTTGGTAGTGTACGTCCTGTATAATTTAAACTTTGAAACCCTCATTTGGTTTCAAGTCATTGCACGTCAGTTTTAGTCGCAGGACGGATAAAACAAGTTTTTTTACCGTCTAGCCCTCGTCACTAGAGTATAAATAGTCGACAAAATGGGGAAATCCTACCCATTTCCTCCGATCTTCAAATACGGCTGCGCAAAACTCCATGGACTCTTTATTCCAGAGGTTTCCCCGGCGCCCGCTCGTGAAGCCGCCGTCTAGAATTACTATGCGCATGATGGGGCGTGCCTTTAAGGCATCCATGAGGAACCCGCACGGACCAGTCTGGCCGTCGGGGCGGCGACCGCTGCGCCGCCGCCTTGTCAGGGCTACTACACGGTTCTCACTTCGAATGTACGCTAGCGTATAGGCGGGGACGACTTTACCCTTCCTCTCGCAGGGCACGGCCATCGACCGTGACTCCTCTCATCAAGGTCGAGGATGGAGTGCATCACTCCGTCAACGACCCCATCGTGATTGAGGACAAACCCGCTGTCACCGTTGAAGTCCCTGTAGAGGTCGTTGTCCAGCCTGCCGCCGTGCATGTCGATGTTGAAGAAGCCCTATTGTGCATCACAGATGTGATCAAGGAACAAGATTGGATCTTCGCCTACCTAAGCTAGTGCTCACTCTCATTTCGGTTAACTTTACTTTGTTACTTTCTTTAGGGTTTATATGTTTTTGCTTAAAATTTGGTGGAAGTGTTGGTATGATCAGTTTTTGCTGATATTTTAGTGAAGGTTAGAAGCTTCACTATCAGTGGTACTTTTGGTAAAGTGAAACTTGTCTGCTGCACTGTATTATATACTATGTTTAGGTAAGTAATCGCATGTATTTGCCCAACATTCTTCTATCCTACCTTCAAAGTGAGGGCACATATATGTCTATGAATCCCTACTGTCCAAGATTGGTTTGTATGTTGCATCGAATGATTATTGCGCGTAGCATTGCATCTCACATTGGTGTTTGGTTGAAAGGCGAGTAGGATTGCGTCGCAGAGCTTGAAATTAGTTGACTCTCATGCCTAAACTAGTGGTAGATAGGTTTACCTCTTCATCTGAACCAGTTTTTTTTATTTGTTATGATGAAGGAAAGGTGTCCTAAACTTCTCTTAAATAAAGATTATCCGTAAAAAAAAGGTTTTAGCATTTCACCTGGCTGGGAAAGATGTCTGTATTCTTAATCAGATGCATGTGTCACATTTCAAGAAAAGTGTGGGAGTCATGTCTAGTTTTTTATATGTAAGCACATTTAGCTATTGATCTTATCAACATTGACATATAAATTTGACGAATGTTATGTGAGATTGGTAGATTAGGCCTTTCATCATTTTCCTTGGTATATAATTCCTTTCTAATGCCCATGTATTTCTGGTCGCTACTATAAATTTTACCAATCCACATGGCTCCAACGAAATGTAGCTTTGAATGGTGTGCAACATCAGGTTCCCATGGCTTACCCAAAAAAAGACATAATACAGTGCTCATGGCTCCTAAAGAGAACAACATACAATGTGTTTTAACAATATCGGATTTGTATGTTGTTGTGTTTAAGTTTATCTTCGTACATTAAACAAATCTCAAGTTTTATCTCAGATAGCATTGTGGTTGTTATTGTTATATTCATCCTGTGTAATTCAGCAGAAAATGAAAGATAATGCACATGTTTTCCGCCTCATAGCATGTCTTGAACCTAATGTTTTAATGAACATTCAACAAATCCGATAAGAGAGCATATATAATTCAGAACTAAAAAGGCTCGAACTAAATAACAAATAAGACCAAAACACCAAATCATTCAGAACTGAAAATACTAGAACTAATGATCAGAATTCAAAGGTTCAAAACAAACATCATAAACAAACCAACGCAGCTTAACAGCAAGTTTGACACTACCTCTAGAATCTAATCCAACAAACAAAAACAAACAACATGTCCATTGTAACATAAAGAAAACCTCGAAAACAGTTAATGGAACCATGAATCTCAACCCAATTTTCCGTCACAGAATAACTGCACATACTCTGCGCGCCCAGCTTCATCCATACTGTTCTAATAGCAATATTGCCCATGGTTTTTAATGAGATGTTGTATGAGAAGTATCATGTTTACAGTATCCGGATCTTCACGAACCGTCAACTACGAAAATAACCTAGTTGTCTTGTCCATATCAGCCTCAGCATCCATCTTATTTGTTTTCTTGGAAAAAAGCAGTTCTTCTTTGTTGCAGACATCATCAATCTTAGCCAGCGTTGATCCTGCTTGAGAGGCTAGGTTATCTTGGCTTCGTGGGGTAGATCTCTTACGCTTTTGACGGCTTACGCTTGACGAACCATCAACACCTGATGACACATTTTCGGAGGGCAGTTCAGGAGTTGCATTGCAGTCGGATTCTTCTACTTCTTCAGAATTGAACTCATCAATGAGTTTCTCCAACTCCATCGGTGGTTCTTCGTCGACTAGTTGTAGTGTGCCACGGTCACTTGCACCTGCGCCTGTAGCACGGTGCTACCCAAATAGCTCGCACCACAGTTCATAGTACAGCTAACATTTCCCTCGCAGCTGCAGGTACTTGCTGTTTACCTACGCAGAGTTGTGGATTGTGGATTTCTATACACATAAAGAATGAAGACAAACTATTTTTACCTTCTCGAATTCAGCCCACATGTCGTCCGAGTCAACTATGATTGCATGCGTCCCTTGGTCTATGGCCACATCGCTTAATCTAAGAACAAGCTATATTGCTTACCCTAGTTGTGGAGCTTGTTCTCCACATTCTTGGCTGAAACTTTGCTCCCATCAACCGCCGCTCTCACCTAGATGCAGCCTTATTGTGTGTACCCCTCTTCCAACCTTGCCCGACCTTCCAATCGTCGACCGCTAATTCTCTTAAGGCTGAAAGGAGCGCCCTTTCCTCCTCTGGAGTAAGGTACAGTTTCTTTGTGGTGGGCTCATTCTCCACCTTCAACTTTCTCCTAGATGGGGCAGATGTTGCGGACGCGTGCATGTAAGTGGTGACCTCGAACTTGTCCGAAGTCACTTCATCCTACCATAAAATGGATTGAAGTCATCCATAGTCTGATCGCTGCCAAAAAATAAAAACACGTATGTTCATACGCATAATCTGTAAATAAATACAACATGACAGATAAATAGGCAACATGCACAGATATGTACAAGGTATGTTCAAACACATAACTAGACTTGCAGTCCTTAAGAAACACAGAAATCCACTAAAACACAGAAAGCCACTTCACAATATCAGTCTAGAATTCAAAGCAGAAATATACTTCAGTTCAGAAATCAACTTCAAATCACAGATCCACATCAATGCAAAAATACAATTGCAAATCTTAAGATACGCAAAAACAAATAGCTGGTTCATCCCACAACAATGATAAATGTCCCCAAATAAATATGCCACAGTTGTGATTAAACAACGTTGAAAAAGGTCAATGCCTAACCCTAAACTCAGTCCACATTTCTGTAACTAATTTATCCTTGAACTCATTCCACCCCGGCGAAGAGTTCACTGATTGAATATGATCATCTGCGGCTTCCAGGTTAGGCTCATCGGAACCTGCTTCTGTGCTTGCTCCAGGATCTAATAGAGGATCCAATGGTGTGACATTTATGATAAAGTTGTGCAACAACCCACACTCCAGGATAATATCACATTGCGGGGCAATGAGGAAAAACGTTGGGCTTCGTAGCACGCCAAAGTGTTTCTTTAAAATACCGAATGCCCTCTCTATAACGTTTCGAGCAGAGGCATGGCATAGGTTAAAAATTTCTTTGTAATTTAGGGGCCTCCTACTTGAAGCACCCCATTCTTATAGATGGTATCTCGTCTGCCTGTACGGGGTGAGGAAACCTTGGCCATTGGCATATCCACTGTCGCACAAGTAATACGTCCCTGCCATTTCAAAAAAAAAAGTGTTATACATACACGTGAAGGTCAAAGATATAGTAGGCGTTATATAGGGACACACTAACCATTTTGGACCCGTAAGCCGTTTTCCCGGGTCAAAGCATCACATAGGACCCGACCATCTACAATTGACTGTCACACACTCCCAATACGTTCTTTGCTGTCACACACTCCCAATACGTTCTTTGCCAAATGTCCTTTCCGTGTCATGTACCTTGGCTGATCGGCAGCCTGTACGTGGAGTGGTACATAAGTACCATCAAGTGCACCTATGCACCACTATTACATGAATAGACGTTGTGAGTATTGGGCTTAATGGTAACGCAGGAAATAAACATGCACTATATGTTATCCGAAAACATTTCCAGCGCTTGTCGGTGTATGTTTCATTGATGGGAATGGATTGAACTAGTAGCCTACCACGAAGCTTAAGAACTGCGCGCAAAACTTGATGAAAAGATTGCCTGATTGCCTGTCTGCTCTGCTGAAAATCAGTCTGTAGGACCCAATTTTTTTGATGGTGTGCAAGCATTCTTAGGAAAATAGTTACCTTCTCGCATACAGATATGTATTGGTCATCCGTAAGACCGCAATCCGCTATTAACACTCTGCATAACTCCGAAAACGCGGTATTCAACAGTCGGAAGTTTTTGAAACACTCTCTATTTGCCTCTTGGGTGATCTGTTTGATGAAGGTCAATCTTATCCAAGATCAAATATTTTGGAGCTTCATTGGGATCACGCTTGCGCTTACGGCATGTAGGAGTATTTTCTTGTCCTGCTAACGTTTGGATAATAGGCAGTGCCTTGATGAGAGCTCTTGCACAAAACAAGAACGTCACAGTGGCCAGTATGAGTTGCATGTTTATCTATCCTGATCTTGGCCACCTAAACAAACTAAAGCATATATTAAAGCCGCACCACTGCCTACAGTTTATAATAATATTTTTAAGTGAAGGTTGCTTCCCAAAACAATGGTTAGGTTTATAACCATTATAATAATATTTTTTTAGTGATTGCGAATCTGTAGTAAAGTACACCTAAACCCAACCCTTATACTACACACAATAAACAACCCTATGCAATAAACACAGAAAACAACTTCACAATATCAGTCCAGAATTCTAAGCTGAAATATACTTCAGTTCAGAAAACAAACTAGATGCGTAATTAATTAATTATTTCTATCGATTTAGTCTTAATAAATTTTATCAAATTTCCTATAGGGCAATATAGCACGAAATCAAATTACTAACCATAATACCGAACGACGACAGTAAACCCAACCCTTAGCCTACGCACAAAAAACAACCATACGCAACTCCATAGATAAAACATGAAAAAATTCAACTGTAAATGTTAAACCGAGGTATAATTTAAATCTATAGACCGTTGACAAATGCAAGCGCTTGATTTGTTTTACTCTTGGATTTAAATGCACAAAGGGAGCGAACTATGAACATTTCATACCAAAATTCCGCATAAAAGACTACTATTTTTGGATTATGGAACAGTGGGCAAACCTCAACACAACAGTCCATATACAAAATCTAAGTTTGAAAAGCCTAAACGAAGAAATCAAAACACAAGAATGAAAGATCTACGAAATGAAAGTCATCCAATGTTCGTCTCCCAACCCCAAATCTGGAGTAAACCCCAGCAGATGTACGATTTACAAGCGGGAAAACGGGAAGACAAAGTTACTTGTGTGCTGGATTTCGCTCTTCGATGGAAGGAATATTCGTGCTGGAGCCGTTCGGAAAGGGGGGAATGAGGCTAGGATTTATGATTTATACCAGGCGTCGTGGTAATTTCGAAATGATTCGAGGGGAAAAATCGAACTTTCACGGGCATGCCCAAGTTGGGATAATAAAAACCTTGTATCGGAGGCGGATTAAAAAATGTGGTTTGTCCGTCCATAGTCCCTGCCCGACGCGTTATCCCGCGGACAGGGAAAATGGCTTCCAGGGCACCAAACATGGGTGAAACTGGGATAACTCTGCGAAAACCGTCTTCAAACACGGTACCAAATGGACCTTAACAAGTTCACTATATACTTCTGTAATGATCACGTAGGATTATAGAGACGGGGATTACAACATTCGTGTTGGTGATTTAGGTTAAATGATATAATTGTACAGGACTATTATGAGTTATGAAAATAGTAATTTATAAAATTAACCACAAATAAAAAAATATATTATACATCATATTCAATACGATTCCAAATGATTGTCGGATTATTATGTTGTTAAATTTATTTTTAACAATTGTCGCCACTTACTTACTTTAACATTTTTTTATAGAACCTATTTAACCCTAAAATCTTCCCTTGTATGAATCATAGTCATCAAATTACCCATGTTCTCTCTTTCACCCGGTTAGATTCCATGTCTAAGAAGCTCCCCGCATGGTACCTAAGGCTGCCATGTAGTTGCTTCTCACCTGTTTCGGCGCCAGCGGCTAAGATCTAGCTTGGCGCGTCGCTTTGGAGGTTCAAATTGAAATTGATACCAATTGTTGAGGTCAAGGTCCCGAAGGTTGAAGAAAGATATCACTCGCTTACTGTCTTCAATTCCTTACATGACACTGCTAATGAAGCTGAAGACGGACAATTTGATTGATTCCCTATGGTTAGGGCTCCTAAGTTCAAAGATGGAAAATGCCTCTGGTTGATCGATGACTTTGATGATTATGACAAAGATTACGTTGAGCTCATCGAGTTTCCAGAAGCCTTGCCCGGATTCAATGATGAGTATTGTACCCATGGATTTGGGTTAGGGTAGTGGCTGAATTTCTGTCGAAAATGTTGTGAAGTTGATTTCTTCATAAGGCTGAGTTTAATGGGATGAAATAAGTCCGTCCAAACCGGCAGCTACGGGCTTGTTTTGGTAGCTACCAATTTTGTCCATGGCGAAAACTATTGGGGTTTCAACCAATTACACCTCCATGTCCGCGTCCAATTCTTCATTTTCCTTTTTTAAATATACTTGTATGCATATGTTTATAGATATGTCATTAAATCATAATTCTAGGTGAAAACACGGGTGGATCCAGGGAACGATATGATGATGGGTTTCAGCTCTTACAGTTGCAAAGAATAAGGTGTACACCAAAGTCGGAGTTGGAGAAATATTTGGAAGATGACTGGGATCCGGTCACGAGTGATTTAAATATCCTAAATGGTGGAAGACAAATGAATCAAATGTCCAATTTTAGCATAAATTGCAAGAGATGTGTTTGCCATTATGATTTCAACTTTGCCATCTGAATCTGTCTTCAGCATCAGGGGACATGTATTGAATGCCGGAGTTTTTTGCCCCCAACATAGTCGAGATCCTTATTTGTGCACATAATTGGTTGAATGAATCTTTTGAAATAAAGACTTTGGATGGGATAGAGGATCCTGACATGTACGAACTTGGTACAGGTAATAATTTTAAGTTTAAACTATTTTAATGTATTACTTTACTTTTTGTTTTTTGTAATTTGTGACTTATTTTATGTGAATGCAACTCCACAACAAATCCTTGTTGGTTTACTAACTTGACCTGAACTGAAGTAATGTTTGATTTGTGTTGGAAAACTTTCTAATAAATGACTCATTTTGGTTTTGGACTTCGGTTATGCTATGACTTTCGAATTAATTTGATTTTTGTACTTTGGTTGGATTTAAATTTATTTATTTAAATTTAAATTAGTGATTGCGGTAGTACCGTTACCACTATTGGTAGGTAAAGATGGTGGCGGTTAACTATAACGGTAGCCATAGCGGTGACCGATCCTGCTACCTCTAACTTAGCTGTAGTAGTACCTGTACTGTTATGGTGGGATTTCAGTACCGCCACCACCATTGGACCCCTATTTGCATGATTCTTTCGAGTTATCACTTTGTTGATACTTCACCAGCAGCATGTACTGGAACATTCCAACTAGCTGCATCACATTCTTTGGTGTCAACCTCATCAGCAAATATGTTACCTCTTGCATCCCCACAACCAGCAGCTAACTCATTTGTTGAGCCAATGAATTCTGTTAGTGAAATACAGAAAGATGCCATAGATTTATTGAAAGCTTCAATATTTGTGCTTGATAATTTTCTGGATGTTTTTCATACATTTGGTGGTGCTGCATGTAAGATCTCCGAAAGTTACACTACGTGTCATGATGCAAAATACATGCGGAAGCATAATTATTAGTGTGTGTTAAGCATGCATAACAAAAATTTCAAAGATCTTTTGACCATGGATCTTTGATAATTTACACTACTTAGAGTTCTAGGGAGTTCGAAAAGTTTATACCTATTGAAAAATCTTCAATCCTTGCAAATAGGCTCTTTCCTTTTAGGTGCTCAAATGTCCACCCTTTAGAGTAGTTCATACCACCGCTTCCCTTGAGGTTTATACACCTAAATGTACAACTTTATATGTGAATAAAGAAGTGATAGCTCTACACTTCAAGCCTTAGAAAATGAGATGCAAATTTTCAATCCTTTACCAAACAACTTTCAGGTTTTCCAGCTTTTGGACAAAAAAAATTCTTAATTTTCGACCAAGGCTAAGAAAATGCAACCATACCTCACATATAGAAGTATTAGGATATTTATAGAAGAACCAAGGTGCCTTAAGAATGACAAATGCCTACACAAGTGTCAAAATGTTGTCTAACATGTTTTAAAGAATGACAAATGTCATAACACTTGTCCAAATGCATGTCTTACATGCTTGGAGGTAGACAAGTATCCCAACACATGTCTTAATGCATGTATAACATGTGTCATTGATC
>JAOWBN010013132.1:0-22592 GCA_028565015.1 Pinguicula moranensis
AATGTTGCTGTGGTAATTAGTCTAGATTATTCCACACAGGATCTATAACGAAGAGATCTAGAATCATCTTTGAGGATTATAAAAACATGTAATTTGATAATGTAAAAGCAAGCTTGAATCAATAAAATGAAATCTTTTCTGAAAATACCAAAACCTCCATGGATTCTTTGAATCCGTTCATGGTATCAGAGCCTGTGATCCATCTCCTTCTTCCTGTTTGCATTTACTATTCCTCTCTCTGGTTATGCTTCTGTTGCATTTCTCTGCATCCATTTTATCATCAAAATATTGGAAATGCTGGATTTGATGCTGCGTCTAATAACTCAATGCTGTATCAGATGCAAATGCAGGAAAACCATAACCCACACATATTCCCTGTCTTTTCAAGGGGCGGCCCTAGCTCCCATTATGATAACCAGGCAACTGGTTTCCTTCAGGAGAAGAAACAAATATACGGTTTTCCTCAAGGAGCTGACCAACCTAACATTGGCAATCATCGACCGCCTGCACCAGGTAGGTACTTTCAACTTTCCTTTAATTGACATGCGTACTTTTATAAGGGATTTTTTTCTGGAAAAAAAAAAATCTGTACTTGTTGGCAATTTGTCTCTGTTAAATTATGTCACCACTTAACCTGTTGTTAGCAAGAATGGTAAGGATATGCTGCTCAAGTCAATGAGCGTAAATAAGATCAGAGGCCATATGTTTTTCTCTGAATAACATACTTGTAGAAAGTTGGTATTTCATTCTATACAGCCTTATTTTTGAAGTGTCTGCCGAATCGGATAACGAACTTGTTCAAGAAATTGTGTTATTTTATCTTAACCAAATAGTTATTGTCCTATGCTTGCGTATCATTGTGTTTACTTCCCATCTTATATCTTCTTCCCAAGTCTTTGTGAACCCATCTTATCCATGTCAACTGCTTTAACATACCATCTAAACTCATTTGGATAGAGATATTTACACGAATTGATTATTTGGTTTATCCAATCTTTTGTGCCAGCTCCCGACAACTATGGTAATAATCCTCCCGATGCTTTTCAAAGACTGGTTGAGATGGAGATGAGGGCAAACCCAAAGCACATCCACCCCTTTCCATCTGTCTGCAGCCAAGGAAGTTACAGTCGCGAGGTGTACATGGGCTTCCGGTATAGGTAAATATGTTACCGCCAGGCTCTGCTTTATTGTATAATCCAAGTAGGTAACAGATGCACTATTGTTGGAATTGGGTTAGCATCATTACCAGTCACCGACTATATAGAATGAATTTGGTTTCGACATATAACTTTGTTCTCACTTGCAGATTTTGTTCCAATGACGACTGTATCTAAAATGAGATATGAAAAACACAAATTTCTAAAATAAATAAGAAGAAGGTTGTTGAGGCATCAATTTGAATAAATAATTTGAAATGAAAGACATTGAAAAAATAAAATTATATTTAGGTTTTTAAATTGAACAGTTAACTGAAATAATTTTTGTGCATTAATTTAATTATTTAAAAAATATGGTTAGAAAATTTTATATGGATAAAATACATTCAATTATTTGGAAAGGTGCTTGGAAAACTCAACTATAGGGGTAAATATTTAATCTAGCATGCCAAAAAAAGTACAAAGTGGACAAGACTTGCAAAATGTCAAAGGTTGGGATATTGTGTTCAAGTATGTAAATATTGTCATCACGTCAATCAATAACCACCACCCATCTCATATGATGGCTCTGAAAAATAAGACAATGATCAATAAAGATAATAGTAAGAAAGAAATCACAGGTTAATTTACTAATAAACAACATGTTTTTAGCAAGATGAGGAACCATAAGAATATCCAACAAAGGTAAAGAGTAACCAGAATAAATAATACCGATGTGAGTAACGAGCAAAGGAGCATCATTACCAACGACAACACATGCCTTATTTGTACAAGGAGCAACCTGATCAAGGGTGGCACAGGAAGAGGTCTTATGAGCAGAAACACATGTATCGATATACGAATCGAGAACTGAAGAGCCATAGTGAAGAGTTTTGGGGATGACCGGAGCAGTAACCGGAGGGGGAGAGAGATCGAGTAGGCCGGGATACATAGCCGACCAGTGGGTTGTCCTTGGCCTATGCAGCGGGTGACCAAGAATAATTTGCACCCAAAAAATAGCCAACGAATTGGGCTTCTGCAGGAGGCAACCCAAATAATTTCTGCCAGGTTGGGAGTTGGCCTAGAATAAAACTATCCACTAGACTTGTCTAGGGAATGGGACCTAGAGTAATTTTGTCCGCCAGAATGGGCCTTGGAAGAGGGCCCAAAATAATATGGTACACCAGGCTGGATTGATGATGGGAGCCCAGAATACTGTGAACCACCAGGTAGTGGTTCGCTAGACTGGGTCGAATAATGAATGTCACGGGGAGAGGCCCCACTGAAGCGTTCCACTGGAACAAACGTTGGGAGACAAAAAACCAACACCACCATGACCAATGACGAAACTCGGGGTAGTCAAGGACAACACGACGGTGATGTGGGCTTGAGCGGCAACACAGGCATGTTGCTACACTATGCGTCATAAGAGTCAATGTGCGACGAAAGCTAAAAAGTAGTGTGTGTGCATAACAAAAATTTATAGAGTTACTTTCCAAGGATCCATGTTGATTTACATAACTTTAAAGCAAGAGCAAGGAGAAATTACACCTCCTCTTTAAGTTTTCACAAAGTTTTTCAAAGTAATCTCCTTGGAGGTGTTCAAGTGACCACCCTTTATGAAAGTCCACACTACCACAACTCTTGGAGGCTTATACAACACTTTGTATAATACTATGTGTGTTGGTGGAGTGCTAACTCCTCATTTGTGGTCTAGAGAAGAAAATTTCACAAAACTTTCACCTCCAAGTGAGAGAACTTCTCATTTTCTTCTATAAAAACACACAAATGCAAAAACCATAACACATATGGATGTATCAAGGCATTTATAGAGTTATCCATGGCCTTAAATGCAAACACATGTCCCCATGTTAGTGGATTAACTTTTAATCCTAGACATACATGGATACATGATTTTGAATTACCCACGGTTTTGTAGAACTCTTCCACTCAACTTTTATCTACAACTCTTTGTACATGAACTCATTGGATATGCATCCTATGCATGCATTTCAATTGGAAAAAAATGACCACTAACTTCATATATCTCATATATGAAATTGTGGTAATTTTTCACTACCTCATTAGTGGATTCCAACTTTGATCCAACTAACATGAGGTTTTGATGTATTAAGATACATCCCACAAACTTTTGGTTTTCTGTTTGTGACCCCATAATTATAAAGCATAATCAATTGTGATGTTTGTCCCTCATGGTAGTACAATATGTGCTCTTCCGGAGCCTTCAATTAAATTTGCACTACTAGATGTTGTATTAACGTATGAATCCCTTACAGATAGAAAGATAAAATATTTTTTATTGTTGAATATGTTGTGTGTTGTTGCATTGTTTTCGAGACATGCATCTTCCACATTTAATTTGGATAAATATATAATTATCTTCAATAAATAAGTAACAGTAAGAAATAAACAAAATTAAACTTATAATAAAGTGGCGATTATATAATAAATCAAGCATAATACTGAGAGTTAGATAAAGTACAAAAAAAATCTTAGCAATTTTCACAACTATTCATGGGATTAGTTGTGGCAAGAAAATCGAAAACATATAAATGTGTCACGTCAAATTTTTAATCAAGGAAATTATGTTAAACAAAATTCATTTCTATATTCTGCATTGAGTTTCGGACAAAGTTTGTCTCTGTGTTATTCCCTTTAGCTTTTGAAGTTTGATAAAGTTCTACATGGTGTTTGGCATACAATAGGTATGGGAACAATGATTGTTCATCCCACCTCGATGGCAAACATTTTCTACATTCTTGTTGCTCTGGAATTTTTTACTGCGACCTTACAAATTATCATATTTCTCCCATTTTTTGAGGTTATTCGTATGATTGGGATTGTTGCGGCAAAAGTAAGGATGATTTCCCATATTTTCACGACCACGTTGGGGCCTTGATTAATGTGTTCACATTCATTTATGGGAATGGAACAGAACAACTTGGACGTGATTGATGATTTTTCGTTAGTAACTCGTTATTTTGTTTAGCCACAAGAAGATAGAAAATCAATTTGTAGTACTTCTTAACCCTTTTTATGGTATTGTTGCTGCAAGAGCATATTAGTGGCATAAAAAAGTAGTGAATGTTTTCTCTAGCATGTCCTCATCGGTAATCTTTTAACCATATTACTTCAGTTGAGAACTAATTTTGAACATGGTAAAATTGTATTCGCTTATAAATTTAAAATCTTGTAAACATAAATGTAGCTAATCATAACAAGCTTTTGGAAGTATCACCATTTTCTGGTGATCATATCTCTCTTTTATAGTGAGGTATTCTGCCTTGAGTCCCTCATTAATATGGTGACGAATAAATATCATGGCTTTTGCCTTATCTTGTCGAGATGCATTATTTTTATCTTTTATGGTATCTCCGAGACTCATTGTATCTAGATAGATTTCCGTATCAAGAATCCATGACAAGTAATTTTTTCCCGTGATATCCAAAGTCACAAACTTTAGATCTAGTGTCAATTTTTCATTATTCTTCGGCAAGGTTGTTTGCCAGTGTTTTAGATCTATTTTCGAGGTTTATTTTGGTTCGAGTTTGGTGTATTGTGGAGAGCTTTGTCGATATTTTTTGGAAGATTAATATATGCAACATGAGTATTTATTTGGAGTTCAACGTGGAGGTAGTAAATTTCCAGTGAACCATGGGCCTTAGTCCGATCTTTTCATTTTCTGCTTTATTAATTTTTGTTACTTAACTGTTAAAAGAAGTTTACTAAAGTCAGATTAAAATTTCTAATAGTGGTATCAGAGCGAGGTTGGCTAGATCTGAGGAGATTCCGCTAGATCTGGAGATGCTGTGATGAACTTGACTAGTTCTTGCACTTATTGATTTAAAGGCTAAGCAAGAAGCTTATCTTGCACCCCTAACAAGGGTTAGGGTTGTAAACTCCTTATTTACTACTTTCAACGCACTTTACTGTTAGTACTTTTGCTGCATCCACTCTCTGACTTGAGATCTGAGAGTTTTGCTTTAACTTCTTCAAATTGTGGCCAGTGAATCTGAGGCTTATTATTGCTTTGATATTTGTTATGCTTGCCACCTATTTAAATAACTTTCCAATGTGTAAGGTTTGACGCCTTTTTATTCTAGGCTTGTAGCCTATTTTGTGTACTTAAACTTTTTTGGGACTTGTAGTCTCTATCTCTGTGTGATAAACTGAGTGTGCCTTTGTTCATTATCTATCTCTTCAGTGATCTATTCTATAAGTCTTTATAATATGAAAACTAAAATAGAATAAATTTGTTTCATGGGAAGGGTGATTTCAATAGTTGGAGTAAGAAAATGAAGGCAATACTATCACATAACAAAGTACACTATGCACTTATAACGGATAAAAGTAAATGGTCTGATGATGCTAAGAAAAAGAAAGCTTAAATTAAAGAAGAGACTTACAATTTGATTATCCTGAATTTATCAGATCCTGTGAACTTGTGGGACATGCTAAATAACTTGTATGCATCAACAACACCTATCAATCCGATTGTTGTGAAAGGTGCTTTGTTTTCTTTTAAAATGGACTCTGTTAAGTCCATAGATGAAAATATTGATGATTTTTTTAAAATTAATCAAGCATTAAAAGGAACGGAGCATGACTTAAATGATGCTAGTCTTGCTATAATTTTATTAAATTCCTTAAATGAAGATTACTTTGTTGTTAAAAATGCTCTACAATACTCTAGTGTGGTTCCAAAGATAGAGATAATAATGTCTGGCCTCAAGTCCAGATAAGTGGAATCAAGGACAGCTAGGAAACAATCAAATGCTCTATTTGTGAATAATAAAAATACAAAATCTAACAACAAATTTCTTCAAAATCAGTTTAAAAATTATAAGAAAAATAACAATAATCACAATAAGTACAAGAAATCTAAGGATGACCTATTCTGTAATTACGGCAAGAAAACTGGGCATATAATTAAAGAATGTTACAAGTTGAAAAAAAACAGAGAAAAAGAACTCAGAATCTTCTCTTGCAACTTTGAAAAATGTTGAAGAAGACTCTCCTAAAGTTTTGTTTGTTTGTTTTATCACTTGTGTTCTCTGCATGCAATGACTGGGTACTTGATTCTGGCTGCACCTTCCACATGAGCCCTCATGAAACATGGTTCTCAAACTTAGATAAGTCAAATAAATGGATTGTATACGTGGAAATTTTAATACTTGCTCAGGTGAAATAAATTTGAAACTTTCTGATAACAAACTACTTTGCATGTCAAATGTTAGGTACATTGTTGATCTTAAAAAAAATCTTATTTCTTTCGGTGCCTTGGAAGAATTTGATTGTGTGTTTCATGAAGATGGTGTTTTAAAGGTTTCCAAAAGTGACAAAACTGTTCTTTTAGCTAAAAGGAAAAACAAATTATATTTTCTTTAAGGAAAATACTTTGATTCATTTGATGATTGCTCACTTGCAGTATGTGATTATGAAAATACTAAGTTGTTGCATCTAAGATTAGGACACATTAGTCAAAAGGGTTTGACTGTGTTACATTCCTTAGGTTGCTTAGGGAAGCATGCAATTTGTGATATGGATTTTTGTGAAGCCTGTGTATTAGGAAAGCAACATAGACATAAATTTCCAAAATGTTTATATTTATCTAAGCAAAGACTTGAATATTTGCATGCTGATTTGTGGGGTCATGAATTTGTTGCTACTCATGGTGGAAATAAATATTTTTTATCTGTTGTTGATGATTTTACAAGAAATGTTTGGTTGTTCTTACTGCAATCTAAAGATTAAGCCTTTGAAAAATTTAAAGATCGGAAAATCTTAATTGAAAACCAAACTGATAATAAAATCGAATACTTGAGGGCAGATATGGACTTGAGAAAGTAGTGGGAGCAAGATTATTCGTGAAGAAATTTGAGATCCACTACTAGATACTTTGCGTCAAATGGAAGTAGAACGAGTTCCAAGCGAGGCTATGGAAAAGCTGCACCACCTGTTACAAGGTCAGTGAGAGTAGTCCCAGAACCTGAGAGGTATTTAGGAATACATGAAATATTACTTGTTGATGATGTCGATCCCATGACATATAATGAGGCATTGTCAAGAGAGGATTCCGAGGAATGGCTTAAGGCCATGAAATCCGAATTGCAATCCATGGAAGACAACCATGTGTGGGACCTAGTTGACTTGACTGATGGGGTAAAACCCATCAAAAACAAATTGGTCTTTAAGAGGAAAACTGATATGGATGGCAACCTGACTGTGTACAAGGCCCGCCTTGTGGCAAAAGGGTTTACTCAAGTCGAGGGGATCAACTAAAGGAGACACTTGCACCAGTGGCCAAGTTTCAGCCTATTTGGATCCTTTTAGCTATTTTTGCATTTCATGATTATGAGATTTGGCAGATGAATGTCAAAACCGCATTCTTGAATGGGGTTCTTGAAGAGGATGTGTACATGGTACAGCCTGATGTTTTTTTCGACCCTAAAAGAGATGAAAAGGTATGCAGGCTTAATAGGTCCATTAATGGACTAAAGCAAACATCTTAGACTTGGAACATGAGGTTCGATGACGAGATCAAGAATTCGGGATTAATTAGAAACCCAAAAGAACCTTATGTTTACAAGAAATTGAGTGGGAGCTCAATAGTATTTTGGTGTTATATGTCGATGACATACTTTTGATTGGGAACGATGTTCCTATGCTTGAAAATGTCAAGGCATTATTGAGTAATTTTTTCTCAATGAAAGACTTGGGCAAGGTTACCTGTGTCACATGGTGTTCCTCTTAGTATGTCTCAGTGCCCTAAGACACGTGAGCAATGAGAGAAGATGAACATGATCCCCTACGTATCGGCGGTTGGGTCTAGCATGTACGCCAAGTTATGTACGTGTCTCGATGTGTCTTATGTTTTGAGCATAACAAGCAAATATCAAAAGGATCCCGTGGAGGAGCACTGGTCAGCGGTCAAAAATATCCTTAAGTATTTGAGAAGAACTAAGGATTTGATTTTGGTCTATGGTACAGCTATGGGGTATTGTGATGTCAGCTTCCAAACCGACAAGGATGACTCAAAATCTCAAACAAGTTATGTATATATGCTCAATGGTGTTGTCGTCTATTGAAAGAGTTCTAAATAGGATTGTACGGTTTATTCCATCGTTGAAGCAGAATACGTATCTGCTTGCAAAGCAGGCAAAATGGGGATACGGATACGAGAGTTCATTGATGAGCTTGTTGTAGTTTCTAACATTGTTGATGCGATTAAGCTTTATTGTGATAAAATCGAAGTAATTGAAAATGCAAAGGATTACAGATCCAGCAAGTGCACTATGCACATTAAACACAAGTATCACGTTATTTGGAAGTTTGTTGAAAACAAAGACATCAGAATGTGCAAAGTAAGTACGGACAGCAACACAGCTGATCCACTGACAAAACCACTTCCTTCGGCACAGCATGAGAGACATGTTGGTGCTATGGGTATACAATACTTGAGAAATTGGCTTTCGGGCTGATTTGTTTTGTATATGAACTGATAGGGCTTGGTACATGGTACTTGATTGACTCTAGTTCAAGTGGGCGATTGTTGGTTAGTAACCTAGAGCACCCATCAGTTGATGGTCCACTTGTTGGTTTCATGTATACTGAATGATGTATATCATTTTGTTCTTGGAGTTTTGTATATATTATGGGTCATTTGAGTTTAGGACTCAAATTGTGAAACTCCATAATTAATCAAAATTATAAATTAGTCCCTATTCTTAAGTCATTAGTAAACGAACAACTAGATAACTATATGGACTAGCATGTGGATTAATATATGATCATGTTTCACAGATCATTGATACGAAGTATCTATTTAATCACATGAAATATGAATGTACGGGGTACATGAGTATTGAACTTGACCCATATTGACTTGCTGTATGGATTGTGTTTGTTTCATCAACAAAGTCATATAGTATTAATTCAATCATCTAAGATATTCATAATTCTAGGTGATGAATGTGTATTACGTGAGGTTATCAAACGCTCATTTTAACCGAGGGGTTAAAAAAGGTAAGTTTTCCAAATATGCACGATTCATGCTGATAGTTATGAATTATCAATATGATACTTTTTTCCATCTCATCTCGGATGAGATTATTAATATCCCTGGGCCCCTTGATGCATAATAATTGTTAATATGTGATTATAGAATAGTCACATATTAACAATTATGTACCGAAGATCAAGAAAGTAATTAATAGTCAAGGATGACACATTCTTACGCTTGACATTAATTATTGGATATTAAGTGACGAAGGAATTAATACTAAATAAAATTAAAGGATCACGATTCATCTGTATGATATCGGATCATAATGCATCGCTAGATGCCACTTATGATTTATAAATTAATGAGATTAATTTATTACCGATCTGGATATGTATCCTACTAGGTCGCTCAATTTGATGAACTGAAGCATAAAAAATTAATTATGTGAGACATAATTAATTTCGCGAATGGATCAAGATTGGGTTAAGATGAATTAATTAGGATTAATTAATTCAATAACCTGGATACGAGAAAATTTGAGCCTTCGTGGGACCGACTCAATTTATAGCTACTGAGCTCTATTTAATAAAGCCTAGCATATAGAAGATAGAAATTGGGCTCGAATTAATTCGAGCCCAACTTGTATTAATAGAATTGGGCCCAATGACTTACAATATAAATGCCATGAAATGAGATTCACACATGAGATGTTTTGTCTTCTTCGGTTGTCTTCCTTGTCGAAACTTCTCGATCGACTTCTTGAAATTGAGCTTGTGACTCATCGCTGTGATACATGAAATTTTGGCTGCCGTAGTGGTCAAGCAGCCACACTTTCATTCGTCGAGGAATGCTCACGGTAGAGGACATATTCTTTAGGGTTTACATTATCACAAACTTCATGGGATTTACACGGATTTTTTCAAATCCGGCCAATTGAGGTTAGTTCTCTTGAATCTCTTCACCTTGAGCATGAACACACGTAAACTTGGGGTTAATTTTCAGATTAAAAAAAATCTTGGGGTGTGTTTTTGAATCTTGGTTCGAATTCGTTAAGTTTCTGAAAAACTCAAAATTGCACGTAAACCTAACACATGGTTTAAAGTAAGCCCCTAGAAGTGGTACGAAAGATTTGATTCTTTTGTATAGTCTAGGATTCAATAGAAGCAATTATGACTCCTTGTATTTTAAGCATTCTGAACATGCTTTGGTGTTTTTGCTGCTTTATGTGGATGATATGTTGATCATGAGTAAGTCTATATCTAAAATAAGTGAGTTAAAGCTAAAGCTGAATTTGAAATGAAAGATTTAGAGGAAGCTAAAAGGATTTTTGGTATAGAAATCTTAAGACATAGGAAGTTAGAACTTCAAAGTTAAATCAAACTTCCTACATGCAAAAATTGTTTAAGAAATTTATGTATGGCAACTTGAAGCCTGTTTCACTTCCCTTAGCTGCTCATTTTAAATTTTGTAAAGATCAATGTCCTATGACACCAAGTGAAACTGAAAAAAGGAAAATGTGCCATATGCAAACGTACTTGGTTCACTCATGTACTCTACTGTTAGCACTAGGCTTGGTATTCCCTTTATTGTATCGCTATTGAGTCGTTTCATGTCCAAACCTAGTTTTAAACACTGGATGGCACTTAAATGGATTGTCCGTTACTTAATTGGAACTTAAAGTTTAGGGTTATGTTTTAATATAAATGACTTTGAAATGAACTTGGTTTGATTTGTTGATATCGATCTTGCTGGTGATTTGGATTCTAGAAAATCTAGTACTTGTTATTATTTCCTATTATGTGGTAATTGTATTAGCTGAAAATCTCAACTACAACATATAGTTGCTCTTTCAATCACAAAAGTTGAAGACATTGCAATTTCTGATGCATTTAAAGAATCCTATGGCTTCAAAGTTTATTAAAAGAAGTCGGTATGTGTGATTTTGTGCCCTCTGTGCATTATGATAGCCAATCTGCAATTTACTTGAGTAAAAATCCTATTTTTAATGAAAGAACAAAGCATGTCATGTTAAATTTCACTTTATTCGAGATGTGATTTCTGAAAAACTTGTGAATTTAGTACAGATTAATACTGATGTGAGTGCTTTTGATTTTGGTACTAAAATTGTAAACCAAAGTAAGTTTCATCTGTGCTGAAACTGCTTGGGTTGGGCTGATGTATAAGATACCTATTTGGAGCAAAGAAGAATGTGATGTTACGCTGCTTATTCCAATGCATGTTCTGGTGATTATTCTGCTACTCAAGAGCTACCACTATGGTACTTGCATCTTTATTTAAGGGTATTATTTGACGAGCTTAATAACTTCAAGGTAGAGATTGTGAATGTAAAGTTACTATTTTTCCCTTAATGAATTTTTCTCGACCATTCAATGTTATTTGATATGATGTACTTGGTTATAACACGTAACACGATCATCTGCGTTTATCTTGAATATTGATCTGATGGCTGGGATTCATAATCCGCTTTGGAATTCATGAAGTGATCTTGATTGTTGTTGACTATATTTTATCTAATGGCTACACGAGTTATGGTCACGATAATGGAAAAGTTAATCTCAACCATGTTGGATCAATTGAGCCGATTTCAAACATTTCCGAAAACTTTCAATTTCGGAACACACGTGAAATCGGACCCTAAAACAGTTTAATCCATGTTCAAGAGTAAGGGGTAGCTGGAAATTACCTTATAATCATCGGAGAACGGAAGACCCGTTCAAAACTGTTGGAATCCATGGACTACTCAATCACGGAAGTCCCGAATTTGGCAACTTGCTACCAGGTTCACCCCCTCGCTAGTGAAGGGGCTACTAGACCCTTTTTCGGCGACTTTGTTGCTCAACGAATTCACGGCGATAATTTTTCCATTTCAGTCGAGTTTCACGAAGAAGATGAAAACGCAGACGGAAGATCAATACATGAAGTCTATTTCCCGTTTTCTCATCTCGACCAAAACTTAATTTCCTTCTCATTTGGGCTCACAACCCAAATAGAATTTAAATCATTGACTCGAGCCCAATTGCAAATCATGACTTCGATTTAATCTCATTGAACCCAATTAAATTGCAATTGAATTAGGTAGTCCAATCAAAACTCAATTTATTCCCGTCCGTGAAATTTCTCATTTATGTCTCACATAATTAATTATTTAATTCTAGCAACCCGGTAGGATCCATATCCAACTAAGTAATAAATTAATCCAATTAATTTATAAATCATAAGCGGCATCTAGCAATACATTATGACCTGATTTAATATAGATACGTCATGATCATATAATCCCATTTAGTATCAATTCTTTCGTTACTTACTATCCAATAATTAATGCAAAGCATAGGAATGTGTCATCCTTGACCATTAATTACTTCCTTGATATTTCAGTAAATAATTGTTAATATGTGACCATCTCATAATTAACCCAACCGCAAATGGGTAGGGAATTATGCTCATTTTCTCTCTGCTCACGTGTCGTAGGACACTTAGACGTACTGATAGAGATACCATGTGACATAGGTAGGAAACCTCTCTTAGAATCCTACATGTTGAATCTTTCTAATACCTTACCTATGTATGTACTCTGACTCAAACATATGAGTCTCTTTGATTTATCTCGATAGTTCTGGATACCCAAGATATAAGTAGCCTAGCCCAAGTCTTTCATTGAGAAAACATTACTCAATGAGACCTTGATATGTTCAAGTATAGGAATCCACAACGTACCCAATATATTTCCAACTAAGTTGGGGTCTGGGGGCCAGATGTACGCGGCCTTACCCTTGTAATTATACAAAGAGACCATTTCCATTGCCCCCAATATGCATTGCGTCATTTGATATATTAAGTTTAAGTAACTTCACTAAATAGAAGCACTGAAATTTAATAGAGCCATTTTGCTCTAGTCCATTATTAGCATAAAGCTAAAAAATTTGTCAATAATGACTATTCCAACTCCATTTGCAATGGACCCATGTAAACAAACTAACTCTACCCGTAAAAAAGTAACTGATAATTCCTACAATTAATATAATATCAATGACCTATATAATAGTAAAACTCTCCTTGTATTTCATTTATAAATTATGTAAATTAAATATTTTTTGTATACTAGAGTAAAGTAAGCATAAAGTATATATGGCTTGTTAGCAATGGAATGCAAAGGAGAAGAATAATTTGGATGATTAGTTCTATAAATTATGGGATATGGTCTATAGCTTAAGCTACGCCAAACTCTAAATAATTAAGTCAGAAACAACCCCATCTCTCTACAATTATTTTCTCGCGCATCTCTCTTACTTTCACAAAACCTTGTACTTTCACACAACCCCATTGGGTTTGCCGATGGTGGTTGAGGAGGGAAACCTTCCTACGCCGCTAGGAGGGAACTCCATAGGGCATCCGGCATGTTTGTCAGAGGAGGTAGCAGAAAAGGCCGCAGGAATGTCCGGTGAGACAGATAGGGTTGCGGAGGTGGAAAACACAACCAAGGTCAGGAAAAAAATTTGGATCAACTATAATATTCTCAAGGAAGAGGGTGTGAATTTTTACTTCACGAATTTTCTAGAAACATGGAAAGAAGACGAGTTGCGTGCAATTTTTGTGGCTTGGGAGAGGTTGGGTCTGTCACTATCCCAACTAAAGTAGATCAGGCAGGGAAGCAGTTTGGATTTGTGCGTTTTAAGTCCATTGCGGATAGTATCAGTAATATAGCGGCAAAACTAAATTCAAAAAAGGCAGGTGAAGGTTTTCTCAAGGCGAATGTCGCGAGGTTCCAAAAGGCGAGCCATAATCCGAACAGGCAAGGAAAATCGGGATGGAGAAGGGCACAAAATATGGTGGAAAAAATGAGTTCGGAGCCATATAAAATCACACTGGAGCCAACAAAGGAGGAAACAAAGTGGCTAAAATGGTGCGTGGTGGGTGAACTAAAAGGGGTAAGTAGAGAGCAAATTGTTCGGGAGATTCGAAAACAACCAGGTTTAGAGGAGATTAAAGTGTCCTTACTTCCAGGACACAAGTCCTCATTCAAACATGTGCGGAGGCAAAAATGGAAGTTGTTTTAGGCGAAGTGCAAAGGTGGCAGGCGGCAGGTTTGTCAGGACTAAGGAATTGGTTGCCAGAAGCGGCGTCGCACCCGAATGATAGATTCAGGGGTTGACCCTGCAGGCTCCCGAGGATACAGGGGTACGAATACTGCCATTGCAGGTAACAGGAACGGTGGGTCAACCCTCAAACGGAAAAGGATAGAAGGAGACAAGTGAGAGAGGGCCCAGGATTGGAAGAAAACAGAGAGGTCACATGCTGGAATAGTCTAGACAAAGATGTGCCAGTTAGGATAAAGGATACTAGCCCAAAATTGACGACAGAGGGCAATAACCCTAGGGAGAAAAATACCTTAATTACAGGAATACCTGAGTTTCAGCAGTGGGATAAGGGCTTTCGATATGGATCCGCAAAGAGAAGTAGTAAACAGTAAGAGTGAGAGGGCAGGGCAGGATATCACATGCTTCTTCTCTTGGCTTGGTAGGTTGGGTGCAACTTGGGTTGCATCACCCTTACCTCTATCTTATTGTGGTGGAATGATCAAGCCTCTTAATCAATAGTGCAATCCAACAAAACTTGTTGATTGCTCTATCAATTGGAAAATACAAAAATCTCATTGGCGCATTGATATGATCTTGGACAAAAATAATGATCTTGGACAAAAATAATGATCTTGTTACAACTGTATGAAGAAGATTCTAGTGCATTTAATGTATGAGCACGTCCTAGTTGAAGTGGATTCCCAGCCCCAAAAGAGTACAATTCTAATTTGAATTAGATTCCTAGCCCAAAAGAGTAGAAGTCCAAGTAGAATCATATTGTGAGAGGAGTCATAGTCTAAGAAAAGTCCTAATTCACTTGGAATCCTAGTCTTTGCTTTTTCTTTTATTTTTGAATTATTTCAATTTATTAAATAGCATTTTATCTTTTAGAACATTATTTAATAATTATGACATGTATAATTATTTGATAAAAGGGTAATTTTACAAGTTGGGTCTCATAGTATTTTAGGTTTGTTCGAATTAAGTTCTTAGTGTTTTAGATGGGTTGGCCGCCCCTTTTTATAAAAGGGCATGCATGTTCTTTATTGAGGATGATGTTGTTTTTTGAATATTACGAACCTGAAAGGAATTTTTTTGTTCTTTAATTCATTTTATTTTGAGAATTGGCTGCATTGCTACTTAGTTGGTCTTTGTAAAAGTGTGCCCTCAACCTCGTGTTGATCTTTGGGTGAAATTTTAGTTAGCCGTTCAATTGAATCCTTGCATTCGCTCGTTCATTAAATAATCATTAAATTAGAGATTGATGACGTATGTTTGATTTGGTTTCTAAGGCATAACACATTCTACATCTCGCATTTTTTCATACAAGTTTTGTGTGACTTTCGGGGCTGGGTTGCATGTTGTTGTTTTTAATCTACTATTTGTGTGTTGATTGTTTCGTTGTGCAATAAATAAGATTCTGGATCTTAGCTTTCGCATGCATACAAATATTCAACAAGTGGGGGGCAACCCACCTACAACACTAAGAAATCTAATTTGAACAAACCTAAAATTGTAAGAGACTAACTTGCAAAATTACGCTTTTATCAAATAATTGTACATGTCGCAATTATTTAATGTCCTAAAAGCTAAATTGTCAATTAATAAATTGAAATAATCTAAAAATAAAAGAAAAATTAAAATGCAATTCAACTTGGACTAGGATTTCACTTGAATTAAGACTCTTCTTCCAATAGGATTTCAATTGGATTAGGACTCCTCTTAGGCTAGTACTTCTTTTGGACTAGGATTCCACTTGGAATATGACTTTATTTAGGCTAAGATTCCTTTAGGACTAGGTTTTCACTTGGACTATGACTGTTTTGGGGCTAGGAATTTACTTCAACTTGGATTTGCTCTCTAGGGCCAATTCTTCGTGTGCGTTAGAATTTTCACTATAAGCTTGTAACAAGATTATAATTCTGTCCAAGATCGTATTATTTCCCATTCCTTGAAAAGATTTGACCTCAAATCTTGACGTTATGATTGATCTTTTCCAAGAAATCATAATAACCATTCCCATGGATCTATCTTCGATTTTCGCTGGCCGAGAAATTTTATTTTGCGAAAATGATGAATAACTTTCAGGCTGAACTGATTGATATAGGATGGTATCGTCCAGGCTGAATGTTGCGATCATGGTGTTGGACTTTCTCAGTTGGAAATTGCCTAAGAACCTGAACATTGCAATCATGATGTTGGACTTCCTTGGTCAGAACCTACCAAAGAACCTGAACATTGCGATCACGCCGTTGGACTTCCTTAGTCAGAACCTACCCATGACTACCACGATAAAAAATTTATAAAGAATCCCAATAACCTAAATGTTGCGATCACGGTGTTGGATTTCCTTAGTCGGAACTGCCCAAAAACCTGAACGATCAACAAGACTTCTGACAATAAGAATTGATGAAATACTGTTCTCTGATACCAATTGATGCAGAAACTTCGTATGCATGCTAAATCTATGATCTAGAATTTTATTTCTTGTACAATGGAACAACCAATCCACAAAATAGTATGCAAAAAAATACAGCGTGTAACCTGACCCAGAAAGTTAAACAAAAATTTGTATGGAAAGATGTGAGATGGAAAATATGTTGTCTTAGAAACTTAATCAAACATGCTTTATCAGCTCCTAACTTAATGGTTATGAAAGGAACGAACGAATGCAGAGATTTAGTTGAATGCTAACTGAGGTTCCACCCAAAAATCAAAACGAAACTGAGAGCACACTTTTAGAAAGATGAACTAAGATGCAATGCAACTAATTCTCAAAAGAAAATGAATTAAAGAACAAATAGATTCCCCATGATCGTAAATATTCAAAAAAAAAACATCCTCTTCAATAAACAAAGTGCAAGCCTTTTATAGGAAAGGGGGCTAACGACCTAAAATAGTAAAAATCCAATTCAAATCAACCTAAAATACTAAGATACCTAACTTGTAAAATTATCCTTTTATCAAATAATTATACATGCTTAATCATTTAATAATGTCCTAAAATGCATCGTATATTAAATACCTCCAGACCTTGGCTTCTCTTAGGTTAGGATTTCTTTTGGACTAGAATTCCACTTAGGCTAGGATTCCATTTGGGATAGGACTCTTTTGGGCTAGGAATCCACTTTAACTTGGACTTGCTCGTATATTAAATACCTCCAGACCCAATTCTTCATGTGCATTAGAATCTTCTCCGTAAGTTTATGACCAAATCATAGTTGTTGTCAAAGATCGTATCACACACCTCCAGTATATTGATGATACTATACTATTTTGTAGAGGTTCTACTAAATACGTGCTTGGTATTAAATGCATCGTACAGATGTTTGAATTGGCATCTGGACTAAGGGTGAATTATAATAGAAGTAGCCTATATGGGCTCCACGTAGCACAAGTTGTATTGAAAGACTATTGTCTTCTATTCAAGTGCAAAATTAATAAGCTACCCTTCAAGTATATTGGTATGCCTGTGGGTGCCAACATGGCAAAGGTATCGAGTTGGAAACCAGTGATCAGAGCAATGCAAACCAAGCTACATCAGCACACGGTCACTATAATCAAGTCCATACTTCAGCCATTCCTACCTATTTTCCATCTCTGCATCAAGCGCCAAGAGCTATTGTACAACAAACTGACAAAGCTACAAAGGGACTTCCTACGGGGCAATGAACAAGAAGGTCAAGTGATACACATCACTTAAATCAGTTAGACTGATCTGTGTATTGCTAGAGACACTGGAGGATTGGCTATAAATAACCTAGACCTTTTTCACCTGACACTGCTAGGCTATGGAGACTCAGTGACAATCCAAACAGTCTATGGCGTATCATTCTCATATCTAAATATAGACCACAAAGTCTAGAAACATGGTGTTGGGAAGCTCTATCTTCCCAGCCAACTAAGTCGGCATGGTGGTAAACATTGGGCCAAATTAACATCCACTTGACTGGTTACAAGAAAACATCAAAAGAACAGTTGGAAACGGTTACACTATTCAATTCTGGAATGATATGTGGCTAGGAGATACATGTTTTGGTGTGAAATTTGACATGTTGCACTGAGGACAAAGGAGCAGTAATTGCACGAAAGGGTGAACTCTCACATGTAGTGGAGCTAGCTTTGGTGTAGGAATCTGTTCGAAAGAGAAACAATTAAATTAAATTAGCTACTAGCCATCCTTGATCATGTGAACATTGATTATGAAACAATTCAATTAATGGGATGGAGATGGCCTTACTTAGGAATTTCAGCGGTCTGCACAACGATTCGATAAAATTGGTCTATTTTATAGAATAGAATTTTGGGTCATTATAGAACCTATAAAAAAATCACTCTAATGAATTTGTAAGATTTCTTCTTTTTTTTCTCACTTAGACAGACCTCAAAGGTCGGCCAAAGGGGACAAAACGGCAATAACCTATTTTTTGGTAAGTTAAAATCCATATCAAAAAATATAATGTTACAAATATATGGGACATACCTCAGAGCTAGTTTATCACATGATTATAAACAAGGATGCAAAAACACAATCATGGATGTAAAATTCAATCAGATAAGGTCATTCATTGCAGGGTTTTACATATGTCATTTGCCAATGCCATGTTTGTACCTTAATGAGTTCCAATGTATTCTCTCTTTTGAAAACTATCTTTTGGAATCGCAATGCGTTACGAGCCTTTCATATGTGTCATACTGTGCAATGCCAAACCATACGTCAAACTTCCTTGCTCCCTCTACACCATTCAATACCTATATGCAAAGTAAAATGCTCAAATGCCCTTGCACATCCAATATAATACATTGAGAACCAACAATAAACCTTCGACCATAAAGAATAAATCGCCCGGCATGTGAAGCAACATGTTGTCTTTGTCCGCCCCCAATTTTGTCGGGCGGACAAACCATTCGGGTTCCACCGTGGACATAAAGGTTGAAAATGTTATATGTATTATATCAATACCTGACTCATTAATTATATTAATGTTGTTATGGAATTGATGATAGTAACAATACAAAAGGATAAGATATATCCAAAGATGACTTCTCTTCTCTAAGAATAACTCCACACTTTTCTCTACAAAGTATTCTCACTTCTTCACTACAAGATATCATTGAATGTTTTTTGTGTATCTTTCATTACATGGAAGAGCCCTATTTATAGAGTTTGGCTATAGATATTTACCAATTCTCTCTTTCCATATGTTGCATTGCCAAAACCATTTGTCACTTTGGATGCATCTTCTCTAACACTTGGACTTTTCCTCTTTGCATGTAGGACATCTTAGCATACACTTGTTCATTCCTCCTTTGCATGCTTGACAACTAGAATGGAAGCTCTTGGGTAATTACACATCATATATCTTGCATGGGGTTGATGGAATATTCATTCTATAACACTCACCCTGAATATTCATTTATCATGCCTCGTTAAAAACCTTACTAGAAAAAAAAATAGTGGAAAAAAAAATCCTAGTGAAGGAAAAGAGTACATGATTTTATCATCTCCCCCTGTTTTCCACATCTTTGAGCTTTCTCATTCCGATCCCTTTGACCAACTTTTCAAAAGTTGCAGTAGGCAGTGCTTCAATGAACAAATCTGTCATATTGTCACATGATCGAACTTGTTCGATAATGATGCCACCCTTGATTGACCGAATTTCAAGGATACATAGTTTTATAATCTATTTGAGTAAGGATGTTTTATGGTCCTCTCATTGAATTCTTCTGAATTCAAGAGTATGCCAAAGTTGTTTCGTTAAAACCTTACTTAGGAAAAACCCTGTGGGAAAAAAATCCTAAGCGAATGAAAAAGAGTACACTGTGCATTATTTCTCCCCTCAAAAGTATATTTCAGACATCCTTGAGACGTCTCATACCAATACTAGATACAATGTTTTGAAATGTAGTTTTAGGTAATGATTTTGTAAATAGATCTGCTAAGTTGTCACTTGATATGATATGCTTGATGTCAATCTCTTCATTGTTCTGCAATTCATGCTTGTAGAAGAACTTCGAAAATATATGTTTTGTTCTATCCCTTTTAATGTATCCTCCTTTGAGTCGAGTGATACAAGCGGCATTTTCTTTGTATAATATTGTTAGTATATCTGATATTTGGGATAAATCACATGTTGTGCGGATATGTTCAATGACTGACCTCAACCAAACATTTTCTCTGTTTGCTTCATGTATTGCAATAATCTCCGAGTTGTTGGATGATGTGGTCGTCAATGTCTGCTTGGTGGATCTTCATGAAATTGCAGTACCACCATAGGTGAAAATATATCATGTCTGAGATCTTCCCTTGTGTGGATCAGAAAGATAGCATGCATCTGCATATCCAATTAATCGTGATTCTGCATCACTGCTATAAAATAATCCCAAATATGGAGTATAGCTCAAATATCGGAGAATGTGTTTGATACCATTCCAATGTCTCCAAGTCGGAGCAGCACTATATCTTGCAAGGAGAATGACAGAAAAAGCTATGTCCGATCTAGTGCAATTTGCAAGATACATTAACGCACCTATAGCACTGAGATGTGGTACTTTAGGACCAAGTATTTCTTCATCATCTTTAGTGGGAAAGAATGGATCCTTCTTTGGATCTAGTGATCTTACCACCATGGGTGTAGATAAAGGATGTGCATGTTCCATGTGAAAGTTCTTTAGGACTTTCATTATGTATGTTGTTTGATGCACAAATATCCCTTTTGAGACATGCTCAACTCGTAGTCCAAGACAAAATTGCATTTTACCAAGATCTTTCATCTCGAATTCATCTTTTAGATGTGTTGCAGTTTGTTTGAGCTCTTCTGGAATCCCAATAAGAATTAGGTCATCGACATAGACTGCAACTATAGCAAAACCATATATGCTTTTCTTGATGAATATACATGGGCGAATTATATCATTGGTATACCCTTATTTGACAATGTATTCACTCAGTCGATTATACTACATCCGACCAGATTGTTTTAATCCATATAATAATTTTTGGAGTTTAATGGAGTAAATATGCTTCTGTTTGGCACAAGATGCTGCAGACATCTTAAATCTTTCTGAAATTTTCATATAAATTTCTTTATCGAGTGTTCCATACAGATATGCTATAACAACATCCATTAATCACATCTCTAATTTTTCAGATGATGCTAAACTAATCAAATATCGAAATATAATCACATCCATGACCGGAAAATATTTCTTCTCATAATCAATTCTGCGTTTTTGGGAGAAGCATTGTGCAACAAGGCGCGCTCTGTAGCACTCAATTTTATTATGTTCATTTCTTTTTCAAACAAATACCCACTTGTATCCAACCAGGTTAACACCATTGGGTTTTTGAATAATAGGTCCGAAGACTTTGTATTTTTCGAGTGAGCTCAACTCTGATTCTATTGCTTCTTTTCACTTTGGCAAATCATTTTAACGTCGACATTCTTCGACGGAGTTCTATTTCATCTTCATATTTGGTGAGATTGAAACCAATCTTATATGCAAAAATATAATCGACAATAGTTTTCTTTCTATCTAATACCTCTCCCGATAATACATAATGAATTGAGATCTCAATGTTATCAGGTACCTGATCTTCTTCATTAGGTTCCTTATCTGGAGCTTCCTTTTCATGAAGGGGAGATTCAATACAGTCATTATATATTATATTTGTCTGAGTCTGGTGATCATTAAGATTCACATTTTCTATTGGTGCTCTTTTCTTCCGGGGAATTTGTCCTTCCCACCAACAGGTTTACCACGCTTTAGGCATTGTGTAGATTCATTTGCCACTTTGTTAGTATTTTGTCCTTTTGGGACATCAATTCTTATAGGTGCATTGACAGCTGGTATGTGGTATTTTACAATCAAGTGGCTGTCTGTAAATGCATCCGGTAATTGATTTACGATATTCTGCAAATGAATTATCCTTTGAAATTCTTGTTCACATTCATTGGATCGTTGATCAAAATGAGATAATTCTTGATTATGCTATATTATATCTTTTCGTGCTTCAGGCACAAGTTTGGCACTCCCTAATGTTGGGAAGACAGATTCATCAAAATGGCAATCGTCAAAACGTGCCAAAAAGATATCACCCATCAGGGGTTCTAAATATCTTAGAATTGAAGGTGATTCAAAACCAACATAAACTCCCAACCTACATTGAGGACCCATCTTGGTCCTTTGTGTTGGCGCAACGGGTACGTACGCACAACCAAAAATTCGTAGGAATGATATGTTTGGGACCCTACCCGATACAAGTTGATAAGGGGAGTAAGGATCAGAAGCACTGGGTCTATATTTGACCAGCGATGCAGCATGTATAAT
>JAOWBN010013133.1:0-10906 GCA_028565015.1 Pinguicula moranensis
GAATTAGTGATTCTACAAGAGGTAAACAAATTCCATCTCCCTTTTACCATCAAGTTGTGTAAATTAGCAAAGATTCTTGGTCAAAAGATCTCTGAAATTTTTGTTATGTTTGCTTAACACACACTTATTTTTACACTTCCGCACAAATTTTACATTATGACATGTGGTATAACTTTCGGAGATCTTACACCAACACATGCGCAAACTTACCCATCCGTTGTACCAGCAGAAATGGTTTAGCTATAGCTAGTAGACTAACCTTGTACTGATCTTTCCACTTCTTAATGTGCTTCTTAGATTTCCTAAGTCCCTGTTATTCCAAAAAAGCATCTTATCTTGCATCCCCAGAAGCTAAGTGGCTGAAGCCTTTGCCCTCCGCCTGGTGTAGTTAACTCTACCTAAAACTGATGGAGACTTTTGGCTGGATCAAGGTTCGTCCAGACCGCCTTTGTGCCCTTGGGGAGCCTTTGTACCCCTTCCTATTGCCCTCTAGAATAGGTTCTGAATCATAGACCTTATTCTTACCCCTAGTGGCATGGACCTCCAAATCCTCACTATCCGAAGGAGCCTTATCTTGTGCATCGTCTCCCTCATTATTCCCTCGGAATTTGCCAACACTATGGACTATCCCTTCAGGAGCCATAATTATCCCTCTGTGACCAAGGCCATCATAGAATTCTCCTTAGACAGTTGAACTTTGACCTTTCCACTATTTCCACTTTCTATCACATGGTAATCCACCTTGCCAGTCACATTCCCACTTACCTTAGGTCCTGTGAGATTCCCATGTTTGTTCCGTCCTCGCTTTTTTATGTAACCATAGCGGAGGCCTTTGTCCCACTGTGGCGAACTTGGTTCTACCAAGCCTTCACCTGCCCCTTCTAACTTGTCGAGGACTGAACTGACAAAGCAGGCCCCATAGACTGACCTTCCCTAAAGGTTTGATCCGCCAAAACCGATATCGACCATGAAATATAATTGTATTAAACAACTGTGACAAAAAAGAATATATTAAAAAAACTATCCAAAGAGAATATCTAAAGCCCTATTAGAATTAATGAAATATATTAAATCGTTTATGGGTAGTGATTATCATAATGTAAATTTATCCACAAAGGTTTAAACCCCTTAGTCTCAATTTTTCGCTTTGATTTCTAAAAAACATCAAAATAAGTCCAATAGGATATGAACACTACACCTACACAAAAAAATCCTAATATTGTTAGTACCAACTGATCTAGAGCATTATTATGAATTATTCCATAACACAACAAATAAAATATCGTGCATTTTTGTTATTTCTAAAAAGAAATCGAACAGGAACCCAACCAGAATCGAACCCACACCATATAAGCTAAAAAATCCAATACTGCCAACTAATATGAAGAATTATTATTAGGGCTGGTTAATCGGGAAGATCGATAATTGATATTGTCAATACCAAACCAACAAAAGTCGGGATAGGAAAAGCCATACCGATCCCGAACCGAACTAGAAGAATTACCGAATTTGATCCATAATTCGATAATCGGGTCGGTATTACCGAGTTACTGAATTACCGACTTGCTTTTTTATTAGTTCCACTTCTACCCAGAACTTTCATTTTACTACATGACATTCATTAATCATTAGACAATAGCTCATGAATTTCGTGGCTGCCTAGAAAATCAAATTCTCAACGTCTGCTCAGTTATCAAATTGTATTACTGTATTATTTGTAAGATTACCTTGATTTCTTCATAGGTTTGCTCAGTTATCAAATGACTATTTGCCTGAAAAGTACATGCGCACCGGGTACAGGATTTCAATTGAATCTTAATAAGAGTAAGATTCATTAAACTTTGCTCAAGACTTGTCTGGTACATCGAATGTGGATTTTGTTTGTCCCATGGTCGGGATGTCCATGTCCCTGTTGCCTTTTGCTAACCTTTTTATGTTGCCAGCTTACATCTATTTGGTGCTAGTTATGCTAGAAACACTATATTTCGCTTTTTCAATATATCACAATTGTAAATAATCAATACGCATTTGCTGTGGGGATTGGGGAACCCTTATTGTCGCATCTTTTCCTTCAAAAGTTTATGTAGTCTTATCTTATATAGGCTGTTGTTAAAACACTGCTCCTTTCCTGTGGGTATTTGATCAAATTTCCTAGCACTTCCATTGTTGAGCCAAAATCACGAAAAGTAATCAGTTGCTCAACTTCTCACTGGACCGCCAAACAAAACAACAAATTCAGCGAAAACCAATAATAAGATTCAGATCAGGTCATGGGTAGTTGTGTCTAAATGCAAATAGCTGATGCTAGGATTGAATCAGAGTTATTTCTTCTCACTTCTCACTTCTCATCAAACTTAAAAGGAAGCTATCAACGTAGAGATGCAAGCAGTAAAACGAGAAGAACAATAACCAAGCAATAGCACTGCCATTCCAAGAAACTATATCCAGCCAACATAATACTACACAGCTATTCTTCGAATTATGCAAAACAGAGAGATATTCTTCCACAATCCACAGGAAATCAAAAAAACACTTTCAAGGTTCAAAGCACAATTGTCCACCAAAGCTAAACCAACAAATAAAGTTTTTAAGTACAATTCAACGGATAACAGAATGATCTGCAACCCGGATAGGTAGCTCGTCGATCCCCTCCAGCATGGTTTGTGGATTTGTTAACATCTCTTCAAAAAAACAAATGATGAATTATGAATTGAAGATAAGAATAAATGATGAAATATAAAAATTGTAAATGAATTTGGAGAACAATAGTTCTCACCTGTATCAAGTCGGTAAGTCTCTTGGTCCTCAGTATCATCACGATGAACAAATATTTCAATGTTTGATCTGAGCCAATTTTGCGCACATATTAGACACTCAGCAGTCCTAGGGGCTAATGAACTTCTAAATACCCTCAGCACCCTGCCACCCGTACTAAAAACCGATTCCGAAGGAACGGTTGTGATTGAAATTGCTAGAATGTCTCGAGTCATTCTAGCAAGCACTGGATATTTGCCTTCATTAACTTTCCACCACTCTAAAATAATAAATGAATTTGTAAGGGGCTCTGGTACATCACTGAGGTATCTATACAACTCTGTTTGCTTGTTGAATTGTGTATTTTGAATCAAATGGGCACACGCAATACATTCTGGATCATCTCCCATGTCACTGATCCTCAATTCCGAACTACTTGCATTTCAACTCCAAGTCGCCATGTAAAACTAGAAGGGTCACCGTATAAAGAATTATACTCATTAAACAACTCTTCTATTATTTTTCTAGCCAATGTAATGACTTTGGCACTTCATCGGCGCTCATGATCTTGGGCTACCAAAACTCAAACCAGGTAATTTTACATTTTGGTTCAAAAATAGTTGCCACAAATAGAAATCTGTTTATTTGCAAAACCGATCAATAAATGCTTATTCGTACAATGAAAATAAGCAATAAGAACATTAAAAATAGTAAAGTAATAACATTAAGTACCTTTTTATCCTAAGCGTTGGATCCTCCTCATTTAGTTCTCCCCAATACTTCGCATATTTGTCATTCATTCTTTCTGTCATCCCACTAAAGAACTAATCCGGGTTCTTCCACAGTATATCTAGCTATCTTTTCAGGTTGCACAACTCCTTGAGAATAACCAGAATACATTTTTTTTACGAATGATGATGCATTGGTTAGAGAAAAAAAATAAACACGTATAGAGATAACCTGCAAAATATTTGTGCGGTGCTGGTCTTTGGGGCTGAGAACGTTCATGTTGCTTCATAGAACACTTTCAAAAAACTTATAAACACTTTAATACGTTCCCAGCCAAAGTTTGTGGACACCCTCACTCGTGCTTCATCTCCTCTCCGATCAAACATTTACCCCAAAAAACCATCACAAACCTTGATCATCTCCTCAAATGTAACTCAATGCTTATCCACTGATTTCAACATGATATAGGTAAATGCCACCCAGTGCAAACATCAAGTTGCAAAAAATACTTTCCTTGCAAGCCCTTAGCTTCCACGTGCTTTCTGTTGAAGAATCAATAAATGTTACAGGTGAGCTATGTAGCTGACAGCTATGACCCTTGACAAGTAAAAAAAATAATAGATACGAGCGACCTGCTTAGCGGTGGAGTAAAGAGATCACTGTTGTTTTATCTTGTGTGGGTAGTGCTATAGCTATAAGAGCGATCTGTGCTCTTTGATGGATCTCTCTTTCTGTAAATAACTATTTATTATAGTTAATTTTGGCCTATCAAAAAAAATATTCTGTAAAAAATACAAAAAACAGAAACTCAACAGAAGATGATTAGATAAATATCAAAACCAAACCAATTGAAAAATTCAGAAACTCAATAGAAGAAACTCATCCTGAAGTCATATTGGGAGTTGCTGAATGTGATATTGTCTTCACACTAAACCAATTGAAAAATTCACAGACTTTTCAAATGTAGTCTAGTATGTACATATAACAGAACACAAGCTAAACAGTGATAGAAATTATCATTTTATTTTTATCAATGTGTGATTAATGAGAGGTTGTTGGGTAATTAAGGTGGCTGGTGGAAAGGTTTGTAACTGGAGATGAACAGAGACGCAGTGAAATGAAATCAGGGGAAAGTAAGGAAACATCAGTTACTACTCATTTGACTTCAATTCCCAAAACGCAAAGGGGATGCAGAGATTGGAGGATTGTGATTTGTGAGTGGTCCTGTTCTTTCTTCCATCTTAAGAAGCTCAAAATGCCATTGAAACTAGGGATGCCAAATGCATGAATAAATCACAACTCCATCATCATCTTCGCTGGCTCTCTCTTTCTCTATTATCAAGGTGAGTATGGGACTTCAATTCTTATGTGCATTATTAGGTAGGGCTGGTCAGTAAGTCTGCCAGAATAACAGTAATCTGTAAACTGATATAGTCAGAAGCTTTGAACCATGATACAGTAACCACTAATGTATCTTATGTTTCAGCCCTAATGAGAAATGACATCAAATTCAAAAATCAAATAGAAGAAGTACAAATAGAGAATGACATCAAATTCAAAATCAAATAGAAGATGTACAAATGGAGCAGTAAGCCAGTAACGTCTGTAGTCTGTACTAACCCATGACGTGAGAAGTCGTTTCATGTTTGTGGCTCTGCGCGGCGCCCCATCGTCAATAGCACCGAAGGGCAAAGTCGTGTCGTGAGAGGTTGAGAGCTTTGGCCTTTGAACGGAACCAAATGCTACGCAAGGGCCAAGGCCAGCCAGCTAGGGTTACTGGCTTACTGCTCTCTCCTCCTGTGATCGATATTCGATCCTATTCCTGTATGTAGACAGTAAGTGTAGTCTGTAGTTGACTAACTGTTGCAGTCTGTAATTATTAATTGGGTTATTATGCATTATAATAAAACAAGACGTATTATAATATACTGGAGGACCAGAAAAAAATAAAAATAAAAATTATATGTAATTTTTTTTTAAATTTTGCGAGAACAATGGCCCTCCTAGTCCTGGCTACACTCCTACCTGCGAGATCAATTATTTTTCTCAATTTGTTTTTTATCCAACCTCATTCTTCTTTATCTACTGTTTAAATCTCTGCTCTCTACATTTTTTTTTTCTGATGCTAGCCTCGCCAGCAAGCGGCGGCGGCTGGTAATATCTAACTAGACCTCTAAATCCTAAATTATTTATGTTCATTTCTGAAATCACCCTCTTTATTTGCTATGGATTTTTCCCTTTTACCCTCCCTTTTAATTTTGTTTGTATTTTGTTTAAAATTTCATGCAAGTCACGTTAGATCCATAATCTCATTTCTCGATCTTATTCTTTTCTCTCCTATCATCTTTCCAGTTTTGATCAAATTTATAAATCTTTATCTTCTCACTCCACTCTCCAACTCTCTCCCATTTTCCAATTCTCTCAATTAGGATTTAAGGTTTAGATTTAGGTTTAGAATCTATTTTTTAGACTTTTCTATTTCTCTTTCGAATCCCTCATTGCTCTCTCTTACCCCCAGCAGGGGCGGAGGGAGGGGGGACAAGGGGGCCTTGGTCCCCCCAAGATTTAAAAAAATAACAATTATGCATGTAGTTTTTTTTTGGTCCCCCTTATAATAATGTTTGGTTCCTCGAATTACAGAAATGTTGTCCAGCACAGTTGGTAGATGCTGCCGATGTTTTTTCTTGTAAAGACGCAGGTTCAAACCCTTGAAGGAACAAAATATGCCTCTAATTTTTTTTTAAGAACTAAAAACCACAGTTAATGGAATTAGGAATCGATACCTAGGTGCATGAGTGGATCGTACACAGTTAAGCCACTAGGCAACGTAGAAATTTGTAATTTATGTTGATTCTAATAAAGATTTATATCTATACTAATTTAATTATAATTATTTTTTAGTTGAATTTTTATATGAATTGTTAGTCAATTAAATTCAAAATTTTTAAATATATTTTTATTACAAAAAAATAACTATTAGTGCAAAATTGTGGAGATTGATTGTTGTCTAAATAAAAGTCTTAATAAAAATATTATTGAAATAATATTTTTTTATTAAAAATATTATCTAAAATAACAGTAATGTTAATCGTGTATTTTTTTATAGATTGATTTTACTTATTTTTTACTCTTTTAATTTATATTACAATATTTGAACGTGCATAACCGATCGGATCAAATTCAACCCAGCCTCTATTCAAACAAAAAAAATTTCGCCCCCCCTATCTTAAAATCCTGGCTCCGCCCCTGTTTACTTGTATTTGGTTCCAAACTGAAGTGCTGCACTGCATTTTTTCTCCTGGAAAGCGAACCCCTCTTATCACCTCTAATTGGCTTTTATTATGCAGGCACTGAGGGAGGCAGTCACTGCTGGCTTTTTCGCTAATGCTTGTCGTCTGGAAGTAAGTACTATTTCTATGTAAAAATTAAACAAAAGTTGGCCTGGCTACTCAGTCTGCTAACCAAATTGATATTCAAGAAAACGCCGTCCTCTTTACTTAATCTGATCAGCTTCTGTTGATGATTCTCAAGGCATTTAGTCACAACGTGTTATACAAGACTATACGAGGTTCGCAAGAAGTTTATATCCATCCTTCCTCGGTCTTATTCAGGTCGACTCACATCTCTAGTATCATGCTTCTTTGTTCCTTGTACAAAGATTTACCAGATACAACTCCTCTACTGTTACTAATTTCAAGCATAGCTTTGACAACGACTCTCTTGACCAGTCTATAAAAACTAAATTGTCATGTTATCCAAATTTGCATCTCTAGAATATACAGACGCTATATGTGAGGTCAATCCTTAATTTTGAAAGAAACCATGCTGAATGAAACAACATTTTTACTACTGTTGAGCCTTTGAAACTGCTTTAAGATCAAGTCTTTTCTAACACTCTCAAAAATCTTTGCTGCAGAGTTAATCCCAAGTGGGTGATCTTCCATTCTGTCAATGCATTCGCAATGTCTATCTATTGATCCCTCATGGCTAACAGAGGCTGCTCCACACTTTTCCAAGCAACAACTGCTCAATCCAAGAGTTCATTGATTCGTTTACTCACAGGAGCTCTTTAAGTTCATTACTAAAGAATACATTTACCTTTGTAAATTATGATTCCAATGTTAATGTAAAGTTTCAATTTTTCGCGCATTCAAACATTGAGACATACGCAAAAGGCGGCTGATTAATGATCTATCTGATTCACGTCGTATGTTAATAATGCAAACGTTCAGTCGGACTGGTCTATTTGAGCGAAGTTGGGTTACAATGTCTTCTGCAAGTTGACCCGATCCCAATTTTTGCAGTATCAAGATTTTCAGCCGGCCAGGTGCGAAGTTACCTGGGGCATAGGGGGGCGGTGCCCCCCTCGATTTTCATTTGTTTTAAATAAGTTTCGATATTTTTTGAAAACAAAATTTAGCATATGCAAATCACAATTGAAATTGAAATTCGATAAGATGATAGATAGATAATTAATCAGCCGCCTTTTGCGTCAAATGCCATAAAAGGATATTGCTCTTATGTTATTTTATTTTATTTTCTACTTTTATATTATTATTATTAAATAAAACAAACCCCAAAAAATCTCATTCTAATTTACTATTCTAATAAATAATTATTATTCTAATTATTAATAATTAAATTATTGTATGTAAATTATAATCTTATGCAAACGGGTAGACAAAAGATTTAGCATAAAACTGAAATAAAAAAATTGATAACATGCCTTATTTTTTAATAAGACTCATAAAGTAGCTTATTTTTAGATCACCTTATAAAATAGAAAATAGATGTCTTTGGTTACCACTTACCAAGGTAGGAGATAATTGTTCATATAATAAACTTGTTTGTTCAAACTTCCTTATTTTGGTTCAATAAATTAAAATCACAACGTGATTGAAAATGTGACATCCAAACAGAACTTAATTCTTTCAATGCATTTACGCACATTTGAGCAAATAAAATATCAATTTACAATTTTTTTCATACTAATAAATACAGTGGCTTATCCCCTGATACAAAAAAATGAAAATACTGAAGCGAACTCATGGTATTGTAGTTTCTTTCTGCCCAACACGAGGATATTTGAATTTGGGATTCTGCTCCAAAAACTCCGGCTGCCGTTGGTACACGATGGACGCCGCCCTGATCATAACGCCGGCCGTCATACCCCAGATAACGTACTTCTGATCATTCAGTTGGTAGTCGAAGAAATGGATCAGATATTTGTCGCCCATCCACTCCCTTTCTTCCCATCTTCTGTTTTCGTCCTGAAGAAAAACAAGAAATATGTATAGCTGAAAACAACCAGAGCGCCAGAAAACGAATAGAATACTGGAGAAACAACCTTGAGAAACATCTCCAGAGGAGCGTCAAATACAGCATCGACCTCAGCAGGATTAGGAACAGGATGGAAGTCTTTCTTATTGTGCAGAATGCCGATAACAGGAATAACTCGGAGGAGATGCTGCAAGAATAGAATTGATTTCAAGGGTGAAAAAGGGGCCTAAGGTTATCACTTGGGATGGAACTTGTGGGGTTATCGTTTCAGATTCCAATAACGATATTGTTATGTTGAGGCAATAAGCACTTGGGAGCATGTAGGCCAGAGATATTCTAGCTGTATAATAGTATATTTAAACTGACATGACAAACTAAGGCATCTTTTAGTGTTGAATCCTTTTCCATCCAACAGTATCTTTCACAACAAACCAAATCATTAATAGTGCAGATAATCACAAGAAAAGTAATAGGTCTATGATCCGAATCATCATGAAGATATAACAAAGTGCATCACTAAAGAATGCAACAATCAAGTTCTCTCAATAGCTAATGATTCAGGTAATACTACAGATATGACGGTGTACCTTTGACAGGAATGGCTCAAGGCAAGTCACTATGTTTACGAGAGAAGGTTCGAGCCCTATCTCCTCCTTGGCTTCCCTTGTTGCCGTCTCAACATCATTAGCATCTGTTTCATCAGCTTTCCCTCCGGGTAATGAAACTTCACCTATCTTGAAACAATTCACCAATCAAATCCAAGGAAACCGCATTTACAAACCCATGAAACAAAAGTACTAGTGGGGTAATACTCATCTATATTACTAAAGCATTGAGATATAGTCCTTGGATTTGAGATGATCAAACAAAACAGTGTTCCACACCGCTAAACAGAAGTTCTCAATTTATCTATGGCTGCCAAAAGGAAACATTAGCAATCACCATTCAGAAGCACAGGATTAAAAACCAACTGTTCTTTATATGCTAGGCCAAATATCAGGTTTAACGAAATATCCATACAATCACAAAGGAGAATGATCTCCTATCTGATTTCTTCTTTCAAGATTCATAAGCAATTGACGAGACCGAATAATTATGACCACTCTCAACACCCATTGACTAGATTGAGTAAAATTAGCGAAGCCTAAAACTCAAATCGGGAACATCCGAAAAAGATGCGATCTTCATACCTGAATGAGTAGAAAGCCTTGCCGATCTCTTAGTGAGAATAACTCTCAGTTCCCCATCATCCCCTTCAAAAAGGCAGATAAGAACCGCGGCTCTTTTAGGCATGAATCTCTCGGGAGGATTCTGGGTGACCGATGTGACAGATTCGGCGAAACCCACTTGTGAAACCACTTTCCCAGCGCTCTCTTCAATTCTCCTCTCCACCTCCTCCTCGAAATCGTCGGACGACAGGGGTGGCTTATACAGTCGCAGCTGTTGAGCCAAGATCATGAGTTTCCCCGAAGGTCCTGAATTGTTGGAGGCACGAAGATCCATTCCGATGATTTTGGAAATAAAGTACTTATGTCGAGACGATGGCGATGAAGGGAGAAGGGAGGAAAATAAGTAGGCTGAGTTTCTTCTTATTAGATGGTGCATGTGTAAAGAGTAGATCGGAACCTATTTAACCGTAGTTGTAGTTTAAGCCGCCGCCTCCGACAGTCCGATTGCATAATAGAATTTAATGGCAGCTGCAAATTTGCTAATCCAGCCGCCAGCATAATACAATTTAATGGCAACTGTAAATTTGCAAATGGTGGTTGTTTTCTTCTTCCCCTGTCAGGACGGAGGCAGGGGGCCATCGCCCACAAGTTATGCCAAAAAAATACGTTTATATTTATTTATTTATTCAAAAATTAACTGCATATTTAGGGGAAAAATCCCCTATTTTTTTTGTTAATAAATCCCCTAATTTGACCCATCTGTGGGTCCGTTTGGTAACCGGTTTGCGGAGGGTTTAGGACGGTTTTCAGCGAGTAAACCGACTTTAACCGGATCTGACCCCCGTTTTGTGCCCCGCATTTTTTCTATCCTGCCCGGGGGTTTACTTGCCGGGCAGAGTAGAAACTGGTCAGCTCAAGGGTTTTAAACCCTCCAAATTGCGAGGGTTTAAAAAACCCAGTTTGACCGAAATGAA
>JAOWBN010013144.1:0-10906 GCA_028565015.1 Pinguicula moranensis
TCAATCAATGGGCACCCACAGAAAACCTCAAAATCAGCTTTGACAAGTAGTCAATGAAAGGTAACCTTTGGCTACAAATTGCAAAACTGTCGTCAGCTATGCCGACAGATCACGCATCACGGCATCAATAGTTATCTCAAAAAGAATACGCAATATTAACTCCATCCAAAGTTATGGTTGCGTACTCTTTCCCCTCCCCTAAACCCGGACTTCTAACTTTCTAAGCTAACCAAGAAAAGCACAGATAACATCATTCAACGGCCTTTTGTACCTCAATCCGATTGACTCTGCAGAAACGGCTCATCCATCTGTTACTGCTTCTGAATCATTGAATTTTTTTTTCTCGAGATCTTTCCACTAGTTGATTCCGCGGTGCATAAAATTAAACAAAAACGAAACATATCCAGATTCGGCAAAATCAGGTGCGAACAACAGGAAAGGAATTGAAGAGATTAGATCGAGGTTATACACCATTCATTACTTCCTGCCCCGACGAACCAGAGAAGGCGAGCGAGCTTGTGGCCGACCTCTTCGACCGCCGGCACAGGTAGCATCTTTCTGGTACTGTGGAATGGATGGAAACTGGAACGGGCTTTGACTTGTTGGGCTTGGACTATACTCGGATCAGAATTGGGAGTTTATGGGAAAAACTATTTAATCAATATTCCAAAACCTTGATTCTATGTAGATGTGATAGTGTGGGAAATCCACGAGTCCAGTCCGGACCGAGAAGGTTTAGAAGCCCAACCCATTTTGAGGGGCCGAGTCATGCTGGCCTGCTCACATTTTATTGACGGGCTGTGTTGGTAGCCTTTTTTTCAGCATGCTGGGCGAGCTGCAGTTTCAAAATTTTAACCAAATCAAACAAACGTATTTCATATTCTTATATAGAAAGAGATGTTGTATTAAGTCCTGGTGGCTCAAATGGTGTGCAACTACACCTCACAATTGTGAGGTTCAGGCATCGATATCCACCTGGGTCGCGAAACGGAAACGGCCTTTTGTTCAATTACAAGGGTAATACCGCGTACATCAGACCCCCCAGACCCCAATTTAGTTGGAAATATACTGGATAAAGTTGCGTTATATCGAAAGAGATGTTTCCACAAAGATCCCAACTCAAAAAAACATTGAATTTTTTTAAGAACTTAGAGAGAGAAAAAAAAAAATAAAAATCTACCCTAGCTATCTTATCTGCACAATATCAAGTACTTCATGCATAAATATTATATATCTTCAATCGTAATATGACGTTTCAACTTTATTTTATTAAAGGTCTTGTTATGAGAAGTTAAATTTAAATGAATTTGCACTTTTCACATCCTTTTAGATCTTGTTCTCTCCCGCTTACCTTCAACTTTTCTTACGAGCTCATTGATATATACTTTTGCGTATATGTGTTCAAAACATTGCAATCTTTCATTTCTATATATTTAAAAAAAAATTAATTGTAAATATTATTATATTATTTATTTGATTATATACCCAGAAAAAAAATTGTACTTCCATATTCCTAGATCAATTTTGGAACCTGCAACATTACAAAAGTTAAATTGGAATTTCACACCATTAGCGCGCTTAACTTCTTGTCTGACGCTACTAATCACAATCAGTGGCTCGATCAGACTGCTCCATACCATATCTAGTGTCTCACAAGTCACAGTGCTCCATTATTATTTACTCACCACACCACCACTACGGAACCATACCATACCCATGTCGGAAAAACAATCGTCGCCGCCACAGACGGCGGAGCAATCTTCCTCCACCAGTCCCCCAATCTCCGTCCAACTCGTATCTAAAACGCTGTCTGATGGGCTTCTCGGGAAGTACGTGGACACTTCGGAGTTCGACTTCGACAACTATCAGAGTGGTCTGTGGTCTCCCTACGTACCCAGAACAGCTTACTTTGTCACCTCACCGCCGGATCACAGACGTAGCTTCTTGGGCACAACATGGAAGAAAAAGAAGATCCGCCGGAGCAATCTCATTGCCTGCCTGAAGGTAGTTAAGATTGATCATCTTCTTTACTTTCTCGCTCCAAAAATTTGACCGGATTGACGATAGACTTTGATCTTTTAACGCAGGGCTGGTGTTGATGAAAATGCAAAGAAGACAAAGTGAGAAGATCGAGATAGTAGTTTGTTTGTTTTATTTATTTGAAGTACTTCATTAAATAAAAGAAACCAGTACAGACTCTCAGATAAAAAGGGTGGAGGTGAGATTAGGAGAAATGATATAGCCCACCGCGTTCAATCATTTTACTTTTTTAACACAGGAGTAAAATGATCATTTTGCATCTATTCGTGCAATTCGTGCGCTATATCATTTCTGTGAGATTAGACACCCCTTGTATTCTTGTACATTCGGTGTGGATTTGGTCAGATGATTCAGCGCACGAATGATATACGTATGAAATGCACGAATGGGTGCGTGAAAGTCACGAACGTGCTGAAATGACCAAAATATCCCGAGTTTAATTTCGTGTCAGTGTTTAACACGAGGATATTTTAGTCATTTGACAGTTTTCGTGCGTTTCGTGCGCTATATCATTTTTGGGATTTGGTAGTCCCCAATTATCTAGTTTTAGGATGCCTGTTATTTGTTTTGAAGGGTAAGCAAATCTACCGACGATTCGTTATTGTTTTACGATTTTGTAACGATTTTTTGATATTTCGGTACAGTAATGATAATGAAAAACTATTATCGTTAAACAAATGGTACGATAATAGTAATTAGGATTACCGTACCATTTTTTATCATTTATTATTTTCTTAACAAAAACGGTGTGATTCAAGATTTTATATCCGTTTTTAATTTTTAATTTTGTGTTTAATGTTTATGGTCGTCATTGCTTGCTTTATACTTGATGTAGTAATGTTGTTACTTGATGTAGTAATGTTGAATTATTGGTACTTATTTGAACTTATTTATGGTGTTTATGGTTTAATCATGTTTTATCATATTTGCATTTTTTAAAATTAATTATAACTAGAATAACAAATGTTATATTGTTATTTTTTTTAAATAAAAGAATAATGCAATCAAAATTTAAATATTCTTTAAAGCTCTTGGAGCGAATAAAAAAAATTGTGCATAAATAATTATCATATCAAAAACACTAAAAAAATTAGCAAGAATAAATATAATGATAACGGTAAAATACTGTTACCATACCATTTACCGTAATACTGCAACATTACATTTTTTTGGTATTTCAGTACAATAATGGTATTGAAAAACTATTACCATTAAAAAAGCGTACGGTAACAGTAATGTCCATTATCATTACCGTTACAATTTGTTCACTCTTATTTATTTTGGTAATTGGTAGGGTGATCGAAAATTCAATCGATATTAGGTATGGATTGGTATATATACCAAATACCCAATCTTAATCTTGTATTCAATAAATCGAATTATAATCGGGATCCAACTTGTGGTCCTGATTCACAGTTGATACGTTTTGCTAATTTGGTAAGTCTATATTTTACCAAAAAAACAAAAAAAAACTCCAATATCAATTATTTTGTATTTTGGTAATTCGGTATCAGTCATTCGATATTTTGGGTGGGATCAGTAAGATTTTTTCTATAGCTAAAAATACTGATCATTAATCGGTATTCTCAATTAAGCAACACTAGCACTTGAGCCATACTCAAAAAGTTTTGAATTGTGATCTGGACGGGACTTATTTTGCTAAAAATTCAGTTATTCCATTGCATGGTTTTAATATATATACTAGATTTTTTTTCCAGATGGAAGTGAATTGCGTATTTAAATGAAAACTTTTGAAGGGGATAAAAATATACAATTCAACTCAACGTACCCAGTATATTACCAATTAAGTTGGTGTATGGGGTCAGATGTATGCGGCCTTACTCTTATAATTATATAAAGAGACCGTTTCCGTTGGGACCCAATATGAATTGTATCGAATTTCAGCAATTTCACTAAATAAAAGCACTGAAATTTAATAGAGTTATTTAAATTTACATGTATTATAAGTATTATATTTTTAAACACCCAATTTTCGATCAAGCACTGGTAACTCAAATGATGAGAACTACACTTCACAAATGTGAGGTCCAGGGATCGATACCCACCTGGGTCGCAAAACGGAAATGGTCTCTTTGTATAATTACAAGGGTAAGGCCGCATACATCAGACCCCCCAGACCCCAACTTAGTTGAGAATATACTGGGTAAAGTTGCATTTTTTCTAATAATAAGTGATACAAATATTTACTTGTTCAAAAATAAATGGTGATCATGAATTTGAATCTCAAGCTCTAACTATTTTTTAAACCAAAATAAATTGATTATTCAATTTTTTTTTACGGGTAGGTCCCTAAATGATAAATCAATCTCGAGACTCGAGAGTGAGCGGGATGGCGTAATTCTATAATTTTCTAATAATAAATGATACAAATATTTTTTTGTTCAAAAATAAATGATCATGAATTTGAATCTCAAGCTGGTCGGGGTCAGCCTAGCATGGATGGAATGATTGAACTTAAGAATTGATTCAAGAATTTTGTTGTGTGTTTATTCATTCAACGTTCTTGATTACATGTAGACAATACAATCATCTAATCTAGGAAGATAGCACAATATAAGAAAGAATCAATGCGATTGATTCTTCCTTATTTACAATTTAGAGTCAAACCTTCCTAATTTATGTCTATCTAACGATCTCCCTCAAGTTGAGTACTCGAGTTTTCGATACCCAACTTGCACATTGCTATTTGAACGTTGGTCCAACCAAAGACTTGGTGAGAATATCGGCAAGTTGGTCCTCTGATCGCACGAACGGCAGAGTTAATAATCCTCTTTCGAGTGTTTCCTTTATGAAATGTCGATCCACCTCAACATGTTTAGTTCTGTCATGTTGAATTAGATTTTCAGATATACTGATTGCAACTTTATTGTCATAGTATATCGGGCATGCTTCTTCTATTTGGAAACCAATTTCTATTAAACCCCTTGATATTCCTCTGAACTCGGCTTATGTAATTGAAAGAGTCACAACCTTTTGTTTTTTGATTTTCCATGTTAGCAAGTTACTTCCTACAAGTATGAAGTACCCTGCAGTTGATTGTCAGTCAACTGGATTCCCTGCCTAATCTGCATTAGTGAATCCTTGAATTCTGAGGTGTCCATGCTTTTGGAACATAACACCCCTTCTGGGTGATCCTTTTAGATACCATACTATTCTCAATGCAGCCTCTATGTGTTTTTCCTGGGGATTATGCATAAAAGGACTAGCAATTCCTACAGAGTAAGCAATATCTGGTTGGGTATGTGCCAGGTAAATCAGTTTCCCTACCAAGTGCTGGTATGATCTCTGATCTGCTGGAGGAGCTCCCTTTTTTTATTTGAAGTTAGTGATTTACAATTGCTGGGGTTTCAGCGGGCTTGCAATCGAGTAGTCTGGTTTCAGCAAGTAGATTAAGAATATACTTCCTCTATGAGATAAAAATTCCTCTGTCAGATCTTAAAACTTCAATTCCTAGAAAGTATTTAAGTTCTCCCAAATCCTTCATTTCAAATTCACTGAATAAGTGTCCTCGGAGCTTGGAAATTTCTGTGTCATCATTTCCTGTGATCACCATATCATCCATATAGTTAATCAGACAAGTGATCAATGCTCCTCTTTGTTTAAGAAATAGGGTGTGATCCTCGTTGCTTTGCTGAAATCCATATTTCTTCATTGCTTCAGTAAACCTACCAAACCAAGCTCTTGGTGATTGTTTCAATCCTTACATTGCTTTCTTAAGTCTGCATACTTTACCCTGTTGGAAGGTATTTGAGTATCCTGGTGGTGTTTCCATATAGACTTTCTCTTTTAGATTTCCATGTAGGAAAGCATTCTTGACATCAAATTGGTGAAGAGGCCAGTTTTAATTTGCGCAACTGAGAACAATACTATAATGGTGTCAATTTTGGCTATGGGTGAGAATGTTTCTAAATAGTCAATTCCATAAACCTGAGTATATCCCTTTGCTACCAATTGCGCCTTATAACGTTCAATTGAACCATCTGCCATATGCTTTACTGTATACACCCATCTTCATCCTACTAATCTTTTTCTTGGAGGAAGTTTGCATTTCTCCCATATACCATTTTTTTATCAATGCATCCATTTCGATTTTCATTGCTTGACACCACTCCTTCCTTTTTTGGGCCTCCTGTGTAGTTCTGGGAACATCATCAGAATATAGAGCCACAGAGAAAGTATTAGTTGTGCCATGCTGATTTCCTTGTGTAGTAACTGAATATCTCGAAGATCGAGGTTCATGTTTTGGTATATACTTCTTTGGTGGAATTCCTTGGTTGGAACGTGCTGGTAGCACATAACTCCTCTGTATGCTAGGATGTTCCAACTTGGAAGCTACATTCTCAATGTCAGGAGTAGATGAAATATCCAAAAGTTCTAGTTCAGCAGTACTTACCTCGGGATACCCGGTCGATGGAGAACTTGAACGCTAAGGAGAGTCAGGCACATAAGAGAGGGATTGTTCTATGTTTCCTTCAAGGTTAGGCTCAGATGTTGGGCGTTTTTTTTGGCTCAGATGGAATTGTTGTCAAGACGTCGGAGTTGATCAACCAATGTAACGGGTCAGACTCAGATTCAATTTGAGGTGTACCCTCGGGCCGCGATATTGGGTGTAGAAGTATTCAGTCTTCAAAAAATCACAAGCCATAGTTGTGTACATTCGTTGGGTAGTGGGATCAAAGCAATTGTATCCCTTTTTTTGACAGCACATGGATCTAGTTTGTTCTGGTCCATCCGCGGTATGTGAACATAGACTTAACATCCGGAAATAAGCGGAGGTAGAGCTAGGATGGATGGAACTTGGATATGGGTGGATAGGGCCTAGATTGGAGTTTTGAGATGTGGGGTTTTTGTGGGCAATCTGTTAAGAAGGTGGATGGCAGTAGCAACAGCTCCTGGTCAGGGATTGAGAAACCCGAGTTACTCCATTTTGTTGGGGAGTATATAGGCATGTGGTTTGGTGGAGAATTCCTCTATCCTGACAAAACAATATCATAGGTCTATTTATAAACTCCCCCCATTATCGGTAAGAAGGATTTGGATTTTTCTGTGAAACTGGGTGTCAACAAGTTTATAAAATTCCACAAATTTGGAGTATACATCAGATTTATTTTTCAAAAAATAAACCCACGTCAAGCGAGTGCAATCATCAACAAACAATAGAAAATATTTGTAACCCCCATCCCAATAACTAGAGTAGGCCTCTATACGTCAGGATGAACTACCAAAAAAATCTTAGTAGCACGGGTATGAGTTAATGGGAATGAATGTCGATGATGTTTGGCTAAATAGCAAGTTTGACGGGAATAATTTCTAGACTGTTTTAATAAATGCAAAAATAAAGTTTTGAGGTAACCGACAGATAGATGACCCAAACGTCGGTGCCACAACCAAACTTGTCAATCAACTGTTCCATGCGCCAGCAACGCGGTTCCCTCGGGAGCCACCTCATCCACATAGTATAATCCCTCTCGCTCATTACCACGCCCAATGATCTCACTCGTCCGAATATCCTGTAAAATACAGAAAGAGGGATTTAAGATAACCTGACAGTTTAATTCCTTAGTAACATGGCTAATATATAAAAGTTTGCATGATAACGATGGAACAAAGAGACAATTATTTAGTGTGAGCTTGGGAGATAGAGTAATTGTACCAGTGCCCTGAATAAGTGATACACCCCCGTTAAATGTCTGGATATAAGTTCTTTTGGGCTTTGAAGGTGTAGTAATATTAGATGCATCATTAGTCATCATATATGTAGCACCACAATCAAACAACCACTGATTTTGGTATATTTTACCCATAGTTTGGGCTAAACAAGCTTTTATGGGTAGCAGGTCAAAACACTTTGGTTTAAAAAAAAATTGGGTTGGAGAAATCCCGTGTTTCTGGAATTTTTTGTGATTTTCGAATTGGTTTTTGGATTATTTTTGGTTTTTGTGGTAGATTTGTAATTTCTGGAGAAAACTGGGGATGTATTCAAAAATTGGACAAATTTTGGGTCTGTCGCCGAATATTTCAAAGTTCTGGGGACAAATTCAGAAGGTCGTGTGTGTGGGGGGTGAGATATTTGGATTTTGTCTGGGGCGTAACGAAGATATGTGAGCTTCCAGGGGCGTATCTGCAAATGATGAATAGTTTTGGGGCATAATAGAAAATATTGCACTTTTGGCTAGGGTTCGAGAAATTACATTTCTTGAACCTAATACCTGTGCCCGCCGTTTCGCTTTCTTCTCTGAACTCTTTGCCTGAAACCAAGGTTATCGTCGCCGCTAGTTGAAACTTCTGGTTTCACTGTGGTGGTGGCCGTATGACCTGGTTTCGTTCTTCGTAGCTTGATGTCCAACCACTAGTCTGGATAACCCACTCTCATGAAGCATTTTTCTGGTATATGTCCGGTGCGCAAAGAATCACTATACCACAGTTTGGATTTATCCGGTCGGGATGATGATTTCGCCATTAGTTTGGTCAAATCTGACTGGCCATGAGCGGCGTATCTTGTTCTTGATCCGTCGTTGTTGGGGTTGTTCCTTGGATTTAGAATTTTTGGAGCGGACGGCTTCACTGCGTACGGCGGCGTAGGTGGCTTTGACTGTTGGGAGAGGATCTGTTTTAAACAGATCTCGTTTCATAGCATCAAATTCTGTATTAACTCTACCAAGGAATTGAAATAGATAAGATTCCTGTCGAAGATGGTTGAAAGTCTCAATATCTTCACTACATTTCATAGGGTTAGGTTGCCATCTATCGATTTCCTTCCAAATTCGTTGAAGGTTGCTATAGAGTCCTTCTAATGAGCTATAGCGCATCATTCCCACTGATGAAGGTAATTGCAAGGGTTTCCCAAAGTGCCTTGGCACTGGAAAATGAAGCAAAACTGTCAAGTAGATATGGGTCTAGTGACAAGAGGATGCTAGCGCAGACGTTGAGATTTGCTTGTTCCCATTTAGTGTATTCGGCCATGTCTTCTTGTGGGGGTTTCTCGGTCAGATGACCAAGCTTCCCTTTTCCTCCAAGAGCCATCTTCATCAATCAGCTCCATAGTGTATAGTTGTGATTGTTGAGCTTGAGACCCAGGAATTGGTTGGTTTGTCTCAGGGGTTTGGATAGTTGGCAGAATCTTGTTGAATTGATTTGTGAGTTTTTTTGCCGATGTAGCTTCTGACATGCTCATGTTTGATCCGTTAGAATGTTGTCAAACCTGGTAGATGATGAGAAACTTAAGATCAAACCTTCGGCTCTGATACCATGATAGAACTTAAGAATTGATTCAAGAATTTTGTTGTATGCTTATTCAGTCAGTGTTCTTGATTACATACAGGCAATAAAATCATCTAATATAGGAAGGTAATGCAATATAAGGAAGAATCAATCACATTGATTCTTTCTTATTTACAATTTAGAGTCAAACCTTCATAATTTATGCGTATATAACACGGAAAACCACATATGAGAACAAATAAGGCTTTGTTTAGTAAATTGATTGATTTTAATGTCCCTAAAGTGGTTTTGTTTAGCAAATCGGATTAATTATTTAACTTAAAATTGATAAAGTAACTAAAAACCGATAAGGTGATAAGGTTTCTGAAGTAACTTATATATTCAGTCACCTTATAAGATAGAAGGTGGGTGTTAACAAAACAGTCATATTTGATCAAACTACTTTATTCTGGTCAAATAAGGTAAAATTACCTGATAAGGTGACGTTGAACAAAGTCTAGCTTATTTTTTCAGTTAGCTTACATGGTAGAAGATAGATCTTCACGAAATAGACTTATTTCGTCAGATTGTCTTATTCTGATCAAATAAGGCAATATCATCTGATAAATTGATACTAAACAGAGCCCAAGTGGGAAGCAGACCTATAGACGGGGACTAACAAACAACTTTTGTGGAGGTAAAGTACATATTTTTCGTCTGAGAGGAGAAAAAATATAAAAAATAAAAAATATCAAAAAACAAAACGGAGGGGCAAGGGGGAAATCAAAAATCAAATCCCTTCACTCTCAAAAATCGCATCCTACAATATAGTTGCGGGTGCCTAAACCAATCGCTAATTACAAAGGCCGTATTGACCCTCCCAAGTGAAGTAAGCCAGAACTACACAGTTTCCTTGATCCACTCAGCAACCTTATCCAAAGGCATCTCTTCATTTCGAAACTGAATGTCATTATGGAGTTTCCAGATATGTCAAACTACTCAGTACCATAATACTTTCCACCCCTTCTTTCCTTCCTTGTTCCGAACCAGGCCCAAATCAATTTTGAAGTGAGACATAGGATTGTTATGACCAATATAAGTGATGCCAAACCAATTAAAACACTCCGACCATATGTAATATGATTGTGCACACGAGAAGAAGAGGTTAAGAACATCTTCTTTTACCTCAAAACAAAGAGCGCAACACTCCTCCAACATGAGACTAGAGGTTCTCTATCGTTGATATCCTTTGCTGGAGTAACCTCCAAGGAAAGGTTTGAATCCTCTTTGGAGCCAACTTTTCCCAAATGTGACAAGGTCACTGTTCACATTTTTATATCTGCCATGAGCCCTACAGAGAATACCATATGCAGATTGCACAGAATATACACTTGAAGCCTTTGCATACCATCTCCACGAGTCCAATTTTGTCTCTGAGGGTTGCCACGTTGTTATAGTAGAGGTAGGCAAATGGATTGGGCCAAATGGACCGAGCCTGACCTTGTCCATTGCAAATGGAGCTGAAAGAGCCATTATTGACAATTCTTTTAGCTTTGTGCTAATAATATAATAGAGCAAAATGACTCTATTAAATTCCAATGGTTCTATTTAGTGAAGTTGCTGAAACTCAATACATCAAATGACG
>JAOWBN010013155.1:0-10905 GCA_028565015.1 Pinguicula moranensis
CTTATTGTGGCACTTATTCATATGCGCAAGAATGATACCAACCACCAACACTGGGGACATCAAGCTGAAGCGACTGTTGCTCATCTATGCCATTGAAATTGGCCGAAGCATTGATGTGGGTAAAGTCATCTACAAAGATATTATGGAGAGTCTGGATGCCCAAGATAAGTGATCCAACTCACTGCACTTCCCATCATTGATCATCACTATGTGTTTGAAGGCCGGGATAGCCTTGGCTAAGGACGAGAAGTTGTTTCGTCCTACTCTGGATATCAGTCCTACCATGATAAGCAAATTGGACGCTTACTCTAAACACCTAGGACCCAAGACTGAAGCCACCGCAATGAAATCTGTTGTGCCTACCACCTCCAAGTCCAAAGGTAAATCCAAATTGGCAACTCCTATCCCTCCTATGCAGGTACCAACTCCAGGTCATAAGCTCAAGAAGCCTGCACCAGTCATGCCTCTAGTAGTTGCTGCTCCCAATTTGAACCAGTGGGAGACCTTTGTGGGCCACTCTTACCGCTGCATCTCCACAGTGTACACATATCTGGTGGTGATGTCCACAATGAATGGTGTGCAGTATCCTGTCAGTCCATTGCCACCTCCACTGACCTTTACTCCATCTGCACCATCAAGCGAGGCAGCCCCTGGGACTGGCGATGAAAAAGAAGAGACGATGGGAAGGAGGAGGAGGACGAAGATGAAGATGGGGCACGCACCTACAACCTGGTGGGATCATACTCTGAATGAAGCATGGCTCTGCCTGCCTTCCGGGGAGTATTGCTTAAACTCCTAATTTCTTTATCCACTGGGGGCAGTGAATGCTAAGTTTGGGGATGGAAAAATTAACTAACTGCTGAACCTTGAACCTTGTGTTTTATTTTCTTTGTTGTTGATCTTTTGAATTGAACCTCTTATGCTTGGGTCTATTTGCATGTTTCTGCCTACGTAGCTATTATTTCTTTTACTTTTGTGATCATTATCATACTTTGAATAAAAAAGAGTGTTACAGAACGAAACCACTTCTGATACATGAGAGAAATCGGCCAATGACAGAACTGGGGGAAGAAATTTTATTTTGGGGAAGGTACCCGACTTTAGGTTAAGACTAATAGAAAAAATCAAACACTTTTCTCTGGTTCAAAAGTAACTCCTCTAAGTCTAAACCAAGATTGGGGCAAGTGATAGATAGGAAAAAGCTAAAGCCAAAAAAATAAATAGAAGAGAAAGCTAGAAAAATAAAAACAAAGAGAAAACAAATTATATTATGTATCTCAAAGGATAGCTAAGTAATTGCTTCTATGCACTCAAAGATAGAGGTAGTTGTCCCAAAACGAAAGAAGAATAAAGCATTTTTTTATGTACATAGTACTATTGTATTATCAGTTATGTAAATATCCTCTGGTCTAATGTATGACTCTGATGGAAGAAATATGTATTGGCTTCTAAAATAATGTTTATCCCAATTGTTGATCATTTTGGCATGGCAAAAAGCGAGGGTGATGAATAAAGTAAACTAAAGAAAAGTTGGGAGGAAAAATCTGTAAGTCTAAGTTTGAATAAGGGATCTAACCTGAAAGTCAGATAAACCTCACAGTTCTGGCCGTGGTTGACACTTCTATATATGAAGTAACACTAAATTTGATAATGATTGTAAGCAGGAGAAGTTGCATAACTCAAAATTAGGTGTCTACTTTTTCACACACATCCTCATTGTGCACTTAAGTTTTTATTAAGAGCTGTTTGCTTGAGAACAAGCAATGATTCAAGTTTGAGGATGTTGATGAGTCGACTTTACACCTAATAAATGCAGACTATTTGAGTTTGATTTGGCTCAACAAGGATGATGGGACATGCCTTTTGTACATGTTTTTCTTCATTTTGCAGACACAAGTCATTTATTACTCTTTAAGATAAAAGGAAGAGAAACAACTCAAAAAGTAGAGATTTTGCCCCAATTATCCAATATGTACCACTAATTTCTGATTCCATGACTATGCAAGGTGATATGTCACGTCACACTTGGTAGGCGGATGAATGTACCCATACACTGTACTGGAAGCTTTCACGGGAAGCTACTGAAGTGGTATAAAAGGCAGAAGTCACACAAAGAAAGGGACGAGAACGAGATTGTTCAAGAAAAGAGAGTTTTGAGTCATCATCCTAAAGGTCTTATCTGGTTCTCTTCGTGCCTTGTGATGAACTCAATATTGTGTGTTTGTAGAATGGCGCACGCCTTAAGCATTAGTTAAACCATCAAATCTAGGAGACTGATGTAACCCTTAAATAACTTGGGGAGATTATGGAATGTTTACCATGTTTAGTTGTCTTTATAGTGTTTGATATTGCTGTTCTTCATCCCCATCTATTTATGTTTGATCAACATGAGTAGATGCACTAAGCGCAATGGGAGGTCGAGAGATATAAGTTATGCTAGGTATAGTAAGATCCACATCGGTTGCTATTTCATGAGAATGCCTATAAAATCGGTGCTACTGTATGAGGATCACTTGAGAGTAATGTCTCTGGTTTATTTGCATGTGACATCGAGAGATGCTCATCTGTAAATCAGTGAAGGACGCTTACAGCTCGAGAGAGATAAGAGTCTAAGATAGGTGAATCCGGAAGGCACAATACAACAATTAATCCATGGCTAATCATGTTATAATTCTACCCGAGGGACTTAAGTGGTGAAGTTGCAATCCCCTGGATATCTCAAATCTCTGTATTAGATCTATCTTCATTCCACTGCATTTTAATCATCTTTGTTCATTGACTGATCTATAGTTTAATGACAAGAGTAATATCAATATCAACTAAGTTTTATTTTGTTCAAATTGCATAAACTTGTGAATGTTAGTGATTGTTTATCCCAATCTCTGAGGTTCGACATCTTTACCATCACTTTATTACTTATGCGATGTGTATACTTGCACCAAAAAGTGAATCATGTATGTGTGCATCACCTGCGAGAAAAGAAAAGAGGTTAAAACTCTTGTCAAAAAATGTGTATTTTTCTTTTTTATAGTCCCTATTTATATAGAGGTAAAGACCGGGAATTACAAAGGTCATAACTCTTGAAATGGTCACAATCAATTATATTTATAACACTCCTCCTTGATTGACCGAATTTTCAAAGATACATACTTTTATAATCTCCATGAGTAGGGATGTTTTACGGTCCTCTCATTGAATTTTGCTAGATTCAAGAGTATGCCAAAGGTGTCTTGTTAAAACTTTGCTTAGGAAAACCCATATGGAAAAAAAAAACTAAGCGAAGGAAAAATAGTATAATTGCGCATTGTTTCTCCCCCTCAAAAGCATGTTTCAGACATCTTTGAGACGTCTCATACCAATACCAGATACAATTTGTTGAAATACAGTTTTGGGTAACGACTTTGTAAATAAGTATGCTAAATTATCATTTAATTTGATTTGTTTGATGTCGGATTTCTCCATTGATCTGCAATTCAAGTGTGTAGAAGAACTTCGGGGATATATGTTTTGTTTTGTTACTTTTGATGTATCCTCCTCTGAGTTGAGTGATGCAAGCAACATTGCCTTCATATGTCGGTGTGTCTGGATTAGGGATAAATCATATGTTGTGCGGTTATGCTGAATTATTGTCCTCAACCAAATGCATTCTTTGCTTGCTTCATGTATTGCAATAATCTTTGATTGGTTGGATGATGTGGACGTCAATGTCTATTTGGTAGGTCTAGATGAAATCCCAATACTACCATATATCCTATCTGAGATCGTGCCTTATGTGGGTAAAAACTATAGCCTGCATATCATATTAATTGCGATTCTATATCACAGTTATAAAATAATCCCAAATCCATTGTGCATCTTAAATAGCGGAGAATGTGATTGATACCATTCTAATATCTCCGAGTCGGAGTAGCATTATATCTTGCAAGAAGATTGACTGAAAAAGCTATGCCTAGACCTGACATAGCTTTTTAGTCAATCTCCTTGCAACATATAATGCTACTCCAACTCGGAGACATTACAATTGTATCAAACACATTCTCCACTATTTAAGCGGTACTCCGAATTTAGGATTATTGTATAACTGTGATATAGAATCACAATTAATTGGATATGCAAATGCAGGCTATCTTTCTGACCCATATAAGGGATGAACTCAGAGGAGGATACACAAAGAGTGACAGAACAAAGCATATATTGCCGAAGTTTTTTTACACACATGAATTGCAGACCAATGGAGAGATCGATCTCAAACAGATCAGATCAAATGACAATTTAGTAGATTTATTTATGAAGTCCTTACCTAAAACTATATTTTAACAAATTGTATCTAGTATTGGTATGAGACGTCTCAAAGATGTCTGAAACATACTTTTGAGGGAGAAAAACGATGTGTGGTTGTACTATTTTTCCTTCGCTTAGGGTTTTTTCCACATAGTTTTTCCTAAGTAAGGTTTTAACAAGGCAACTTTGGCATACTCTTGAAATCCAGAAGAATTCAATTAAGACCATGAAACATCCACACCCAAGGAGATTACAAAAGTACGTATCCTTGAAATTTGGTCAATAAAGGTTGGGTGTTATAAATGTGTAATGGTTATGTCCGTTTCAAGTTTTATGACTTTTGTAACTCCCGGTCCTAAACCTCTATATGTAGAGAAGTTTAATAGAAAGAAGCGGTACACAAGAGCTTTATCCTCTCTCTCTGTCTCTCATGATTCTTTAGATTACAACACGTTATCAGCACAAGTGCCCTATCACTGAACCTCGGCTACATCCCGGATAAGAAGTTGAACAATCAGAAGAAGAAGAAGATGGTATACCAATTTATGCCCTGTTTTGCGCAGCCTTCTTAAAATTATAATCTTCTTATAATCACCTTTCCCGCCAAAAATAACTCTTCATTTTTTCAAAAAAAGTTCTTATAATCCAATTATAAGCATAAAAGGGTATGCGCAAAACACCCCCTAAGTCATATTATTACGTACAGATCTTTCTTAGTGTAGAAATTTCTATTTCTAACTATTCATTTAAAGCTACCAATAATAAACTCTTTATTCAACTTTAAATGAACAAATAAATGAATTTTAAGTCCAGCCTAGATTCATTATAAGCCAAGATATGTATTTAGTCATTCATCTTTAATTTATTCTAAATTAACTATATGAATGCATACATATGAGCATGAGTTATTCATATTGGCATGTAATCACATATTTCCCTGCTTAATATCACGGAATGAAAGTAAGTAAATAAGGCGAGGATTTATGTCGGGTTTCCCTAGGTAAATCCGAAAACAAAAAGGGAAACCCTAATGTATTACATTTAATAGTCTTGAATCTCCAAGGCTTATTTAGGACATCTCTCCATCGTTATGTGGCACCAATCTCCATGAAGTGACCCGAGGAAGGAAAACTAGGTCAAAAGGTTACCTAATGGACAAATGGGTTGTCGGGTGGTCATTTGGCCCGGCAGCCATGCCCTCGCGCACGCCTAGTGCCATGCGGCCAAAGTCACACACATCTGGCCCCGAGCAGTGCCTAGTCGGTTATCCACATTGGCTCTACCTCGGACTGGGGCAAGCCCCCTTCTGGTCTGGTCCTCTATTCCGCATCAATCTCAAACTCCACCAATTGCATTAATTTTGAAATATGAGAAATAGGTAAATTGAAACTTTACAATAAAATTTCCTAAGTCTCACATATGGGCTTACAATCAAACTACTTTGACTGAAAAGTAAAACCTAGGGAACCATCTAAATCACAGTCACATCCCCATAATCCAAAATATAATATTTAAGAAAATAAATCATACATCATCACAAGAGAAATTAACCCAATATAATGCATATTAAATTTTAAGTAATGCATGCATGACGCAAAAGTAAATCTATCTCTGATACTACTTGTCGATTTTGGCATAACCTTAGATAATAATCACATTAAAATCTAAATATATATTTAGGCCCAAGAATCTAATTCTAAATGAAGAAGAAGCCTAAATATACCACATATCTAATCTATTAAGGATCTTGGTGCTACATGCATTAACTTTAGAAAATAAATAAAACATGCTCGTCATGTAACATGTGAATAAACCACTCCCACATCATACATGACATATATCTGCCCGCATATCATAATATACAAAGATAAAAATTCAGAATTGTTACCATTGTAGACCTCCAAGCAATTCTCTACCAATAGGGAAAATTTTCTCCTTCTTTCCAACTTTAAAACCACCAAGGTGTTCGAACTATGTCTCAGGATTATAATTCAAGATGATGGATCTCTTTTATACTCCAAAAAGAATATGGTGGACACAAACCCAAAACCTTCTTTTAAGTAGATTTAATCTCAACACATGAGCGAATATCTAAGGAAGAAGAAAAACTCTCTTTTCTTTCAACTTTGCATATACTCCCTCCCCCATAGAAGATAAATTGTGTATCTCTTGTTTCTAGCGAGACAAGACTTGTATTGAGATTAGGGGTATTTCCTTATATTTATAATGAGTACTTAGGTTAAGAATTAGATTAATTGTTCCCTAAGTTAGACCCAATTAATTCAGTATTACAAATCTTGATTAATTATAACTCTTTTAATTAAGTTCTAATTTGGATTTTGATTAAATTTCATTTAATTAAGCCCAATGAAACTTTAATTATAATTTTAATTATAACCCAAATTAGACTTTCTAATTTTATGGAATAAAAAGAAACATTTAAGACAAGGTAGGAGCCCACGCCCCCTGTCATTAGACCGGTGCCCAACGCCCCTGACGATATGGCCATCCACGTTCAAGATCCACACATGCCTCGGACATCCTGGACTTGTGCCATGGGACGAGAGCTGCACGTTGGGCTAGTGAATAACACATTACCGCACGGACCCGCGTGCTCGTCCATGCATGCAGCATGTGCTAAGCGCATGCGCCTTGTGCTAGTGTATGATACCATGTAACACCTATGTACGAAGGTGTGCATATGACACTATGTTGTGCGCTCGGCCTTCAGCGAGGGCTGGCACCCACGTGTGTATGTCGAGGGCTGCACAACATGCACACGCCGAGAGCTGCACAACATGCACACGCCGAGAGCTGCACAACATGCACACGCCGAGAGTTGGACAACACGCACACGCCATGGCATGCACATCTCTTGTAGCGTGCATGCAATCCTTGGGCATGTGTGTTGTTAGAGCGCACAGTAAGATGTCCCCATGTGAAGCCCTTCACGCACGACTCACACATCTTGGCCCACTTCTAATTTTCTCAAAACACTTGTCTTTCCGCCATTTCATAAACTTCTCATCATTGTGTGTCTATTTCTTTTGAACAATTACAAACAAAGTACTACTTCCTTTGTGGGCTAGCTCGGGATCGATGGACTCATAGAGTGAGCTCCAAACAAATTAATCATCACGCTTAAAACTCTTTTACCGAGTCACTAATCGTTTAGCTTCGTGAACATACCATTATAGACACGAGGCTGAATTGTCATCTCTTATGAACTTTCTTACTCGAAGATTACTCTAGGAGCGTCCATTGATATAATCATTATGTGTACGCTATCCTTCACTTAAGGTTCACAAATAGGTCTAAGTCCAATGTCCGTTAACCCACATAAATGTATCTTACGCTACGAGTACCATCTATTCTCTAATGAACAAATTAATCCGACGAATCTTCATTTGTTGGACGAGCGCTCTCATTGAATTACCGAGCGAACCCCCCATGGGAACCACGATTCAACTATTGCCTCGTAGAGTATGACAAAGGTGTGATGAATTTTGTTTTATACCAAGGATTCCCGGATATCCACTTCATTTGGCTCCAAAGATGAAAGGAATTTAATTTGTGCAACAGCAACGAGATCTTTCTGATCAAGTCAAAGAACCAAACATCATGGACCAAAGTCTCTCAAAGCATTCAAGATTCTGATAACTTATACATGATCATCATCATGATGTGATTGGAGTATCTTGAACTAACGAAGATTAACTTGTTATCACATCTCGGTTAATCCTATGTAGAAACGATTTTCCACATATAGGAGTCTCCATCTAGGAGACGCAACACCAATGGCCTGGATCAGCCAGTTCATTCACAAGGATTTCTGAAAAACTCCAATGGTCATAAAAAGTCTTGATATCCCAACTCAGATCTTTCCAGAATAACATCTATATGACCATCGATTTAGTTTTAGATTATAATCATGAAGTTCAATCCTCCCATAAGACACTTTTCGTTGCACTATCAAGGTACATCTATTGCAATCATGGAATTTCATTTATAATGAGGTAACAATTTCTGGAAGAACAAACTCTTCCACCTCAGGAAGTCATGCCACTTAGGAGATCCAGTAGAGATAGGAGAAAATCATTAGGAGATGATTACATCATTTTTCTCCAAGAATATGAGTTTGACCTTGGAGTAATGGAAAATGATCCAATCAACTTTCGTTATGCCATTGAAAATTCTAAAACTAAAAAGTGGATTAATGCCATGAATGAAGAGATAAAGTCCATGAAGACAATGACGTGTGGGATCTTGTTCCATTGCTTGAAGTTGTGAAACCCATTGGCTGCAAATAGAAATTTAAAACCAAGAGGGATTCGAAAGGCAATGCGGAAAGATATAAGGCTCGTATTGTAGCAAAGGGCTTTACATTGAATGAAGAAATTGACTATAAAGAGATCTTTTCTCCAGTTTCTTTGAAGGACTCTTTCAAGATAATATTGGCATTAGTGGCACATTTTGATCTTGAGTTACATCATATGGATGTCAAGACTGCTTTTATCAACGGCGAAATTGAGAAAACAATTTATATGGTGCAACCATAAAACTTTGTATAAGGAGATCCAAAGTCTATGGTTTGCAAACTTAAGAAATCTATTTATGAACTCAAGCAAGTATCTCGAAAATGTTATTTCAAATTTTATCAAGTCATCTTCTCGTTTAGTTTTGAGATAAAAATGGTTGACGAATGAATATAGTATAAATTCTATGAGAGTAAACATATTTTTTTGACATAACTGTGAAATATTGTTGAAGAATTGTTACGAAGCCCTGCCTGGTACTGTAAAAGTGATCGACCAAATGGAGATTGTGTTGCTTGGCCATGGAGGGGTTATTGATTTCTCATGATGGTATTGTGTCATGGTGAGAAGGAGAGGTCAGAAAAGGAATTTCACAACTTGGCCAAGCAAGCTGGTTTTAAGGAAATAAAGTTGGTTTGTTGTGTGTTCCATATTTGGATGGAATTTCATAAATGAAGCAGTATCATGATCGAGACAGTTTGTTATATGTCCAGTTTAAGTTTTGGTAATTACCAATAATGTCTTGTGGATCCGAAAGATTATTGTATTGTTTTTTTTGTAACCGCGGGGTATCCGACTACAGTCGTAACCGATTAATCAAGGGGTACTATGCACAGCGCTCACAACACATGGATCGGGCCAAACTTGGATGGAGAGGTGAAAATCCCTGGGAGCGTGACCCTGACGCGTTGGGGACCATAGCGGGTTGGAATTCTAACTCATAACCTCTTGGCAAGCCATGTGGTCAAGTATTCCCCCACTAGAACAACCCGTCAGGGTTAAAATTATTGTATTGTTGGATGCCCTGCAAATTGAATGCGGGAAAATTTGTATTGTAAAATTCGACATATTGTGCAAATATGTAACATCCCCGCAAGCGTTAGTGTCAACGGGGAAATGATATAGCGCACAAATTTAAAATAAGAAAATCACAGGAATGATGGGCCTCATGTGTTTAACATCAATCCCCATGTGTTTAACACCAGATGGACAATTGGGATTGATGTTAAACACGTGAGACCTATCATTCTTATAATTTTCGTGTCATAAATTCGTGCGCTATATCATTTTCTAGCGTCAGTGCATTTGAATCTTGAGGTTCAAGTGCACCGAACCCAACTACCAAACCTAATAATCTAGAAATTCTTCTCTCCTATTATATAGCAGTATACTTAAATTGTACATAATTCCAAAAAAAAAAATGCTACAAAATTTATGTGGTTTGACTTAAAAATGAAAAAAATTCTTAAGTTCGTATCATGGGCGTGATGTAGGGGGCTTGGCCTGGCCTGGACTACTCCCACTCCCGTATCTCATTAGGCCTTATTTTGTAAAAATAATAATAATAATATAAATATTTTTTTATAAGATTTTATATATTTTTTTATAATCATGAAAGATAATTTTATAGTATATTAAATGGATATATTTAAAGTAAACTTTGTAGTTAATCATTTTTATAGATATTAACGGTTGAACAGATAAATTATTTTGTCCTCCACCACTCATGCCTAAAAAAAATATATCGCCACCTAATAGGATTTTATTTGTACCTCTAAAAAAAAATTAAAATTTTATACACCCCAAAATTATTTTTAACCCCCCACCCCCAAATAAAATTTTTAGATTTGCCCTTGGTTCGTATATACTAAGAGCCCCATCTTTAATTTTAGAATTATCAGGCTGTTTTGGATTATTCTCAAGGCTATTGAAATTATTTGTTGCCATCGATGAATTTAACTGCAGATATAACAAATAAAAAAATATGAATTTAACTGCAGATAAAACAAATAAATTATAATATCAGATTTATAATTTTGAAAGTTATGAACTGGTACAAAATTTTGATTGTATCTAAAATTTGCTGTATAAAGATCGACTGTCCAGAACACTTCAAACGAATTCCCTCTTCGGCTCTTCCAGCCTCGATGTTCATCAATTCTCCCGCAGATGGCAGATTTCTTCCAATTCTCCCGCACCACTGATTCGTATTAGCTCAGGTCATAACAACAAGCTGAGTGTTGGAACCCGGCGAGAATCGCAGATCACGTCGATACAAACTACTGCAACATACAGATTGAACGACAAT
>JAOWBN010013166.1:0-10905 GCA_028565015.1 Pinguicula moranensis
GAATCGAGACCTCCCACCTAGGATTGCTTTATTGACTTGTGGGTATGGCATAACTGCCTCCCACTGGACGAAAATATTCGACACAAGGACATCCATTTGGCATCGTCGTGCGATTATTGTAACTCGAGGTAATAGGAATATGAGGACCATATCTTCGCAGGTAGTCTTTTTCCAGTTGACCTCTGAAAAAGAGCAAGAAATTTGTTCGGGATCCCTAGCCATAATCTGTAGACATAGAAAGGTAGAATACACCTTTGTTTCTCATATGCCGAAATGGCAAGTCTGTCAGGATTTCTGGTAGGCATCACTCCTACCATCATCACTTGGTGCTTGTGACTACGAAGATGCAAAGCTTTGTTTAATGACTCACACATTGATCAGACATGGAGGTAGGTTGTTTTTATATTATTGAAATTTCTAATTATGCTAATTTATGTCTTAAAATGCAGGTGATGGACAATTACATACTAGCTCAATGGAACATCCACATTAGAGGCCCACCGGTAGACAAGATCAGACTAATATGATGGAGACCACTGCTACCAGGATGGAAAAAGCTCAACTGCGATGGAAGTTGCCTAGTGAATCCAGTATCATCGAGAGACGAAAGACATTATTCGAGATAAGAATGTCCTTCCTAGTAGCTTTCTCACAATACTTCGGGATTTGAATTAATAACATAGTCGAACTATGAGCGATCTTAGAAGGGATAAATTTGTGCAAAAAGTTAGACTGGGACAACATTGTCATCGAAACAAACTCCATGCTACCGGCTAAATGGATTGAACATAACAAATATGATAATTGGTTCCTCTAGAATTATTGGGACAATTTTCTGCTTATGATGACAGGCCTACACACTGGAGTTATGCATCAATTTGGGGAAGCAAACATAATAATGGATTCACTTGCAAAACAAGAATCAACTGGGACTAATCAGATACTATTTTAGGGATTCAATTTTTCTAAAGAAAACAAGGGAGGAATGAAGCTTGAAAAATGGAACCTTCCATACATTAGACGCAAGTAGCAAGGGCCATGAAGTACAGAAAGAGACTAACTAGGTCAGGTGACAATCTAAAAGGAGTTTCCGTTTATTAATCTCACTATTCAATCACCATTGTTAGGAAACAACGAACAACTTATGTCAAAATCAGCCTAGCAAATAGAGCTACATGATTCGTACTTAAATTTTGGTATTTGATTTGGCATTTACCAAAAGAATGCCGATGAAATTTTTTATGTTTTCTTTAAAAGAACATCGTTCAAGATGTCATGCTACCCTCTAGGGAAAGCACCTTCAATTGTAACTTATTTCCTATCGGCGCCAATCACATGATTTGGCTTATACTTGGACACTACAAGTGTTGGACCACACAAAGTTATCACCTCTCAAGAAACAATTAGACCAAATTAGCTAGACATGTTTTATCTTGCATTTATTATTTCTCTTTTAGAATATTCTAGTTTGACTTGGGATGTAAAAGTAACTCTTATGATTTGTATCCATTCATTCAACATGTGAAGATAACTGTGGATTCTCTCAACTTTCTTCTTCTCTTTTGAACTCTCGAGACTCTATAACCAAACATTTGCACTAGATTTTCATGGTATTCGAGCACTACTCCAAAGCTAACTCCAATTTTTGATCTTTTTCATTTCTTTTTTACCCATTTCACTTTTCTGTCTCTCTCTCTCTTTCCAAATTTCAAATCTATTCCCCTTGCTTTGCCGATTTTTTCTTGCTCAGTGGTAGTTCTAGTCCCCGTATATTCATTCGTTGATGCAGTTGCCACTCAGGCTAATCTTACAACTGTCTCTCTGACGTATGGGCATGGTACGGCTCCACTTCCTTCTATGTCTATTCCTTTGTCCCAATATGAATTTGTTGGGCCATTTTTTGTATCCGAGCTTTTTTTTGATAAGTAATAAGGATAACAGAAACCCAGACCACAGTATCGGGGTATCTTTTGAGCCTAGGGGCCCACCAACTAATCCCCTCAGAAGTGACAGTGAATACTCACCCACTGGAGCTCGAACCCTCGACCTCTAAGCAAGCCCTGAGAATCGAAAGTCGCACGCTCAACCGTTAGGCTAGCATGCACCGTCTTTTTGTATCCGGGCCATATAATTTTAGTCATTTTGGGCCAGTGAATTTTGGGCAATTTCCTATATGAATGCCAACGAATTTTGTTACAGGCCAATTCTCTTATTACATTAATTCTGGTATGGGCCAATTTAATTCTAGTAGTATATGCCAATTTTCTCCCCAAATTAATTCTGGTATGGGCCGATTTCTCCCCAAATTAATTTGGGTGCGTGCCAATTTACTTATGTTGCTGTTTTTGGGTCAATTTTTGGTGGTGCGCCATACTGTTCAATTTGGGCCATCCACTTTGACCCCTTCATTTAGGCAGTCTCCATTTGGACCTTTTTATGAACCTATTTGGCCTGCTCCCTTCTCTAGCCTCTACCATTTGATATTCTTCCCTGTGGATCACATGTTGGCCAAGTGCAACCTCCCTTTTACAGCCCCTTAACACATTAGAGATGCTCTGTCGGAATTCTTTCCCCACACCAGCTACTCCGTCGTTGGTCATTTCTCATGCCCCTTCTTTGTAAGCCCCATGTCCCACATCTTCTTCTTATGCATCAAGTCCATCGGATCAGTACATCGATACTCGAGCCTTAGCTCACATGACTCCTTCCCTGAATGCTCTTGGTAAGTCTATTCCACATATGGGTAAGGATTTTGTTGGTGGTGGTTATGTAGCCTCCTTATCTATCATTGACGTTGGTAATATCTCTTATGCTTCTTCAATTCCCTTGTTAGATATTCTTGTTATCTATTAGTAAGCTCACCTCTGATTTTTATTTAGCGTCACTTTTATTGACCATTGTTTTGCTACTCAAAGTCAACACACGGGATAGGTTGGGGCCACCAGCCGGCGTAATGGTGGGTTGTATGTACTATAATGTAGCATCTTAGCTTTTGACCATTGTTTTGCTAGTCTCCAAGCTGCTTGTAAGCTTGTGAGTTTTTTTTTTTTTTTTTTTTATTTCTGGCATTATCGTCTAGGTCATGTTTTCCTTCTATTGTATCTTTGTTAGGTTATCGGGGCCAAATTTTACTTTCTTCCATTTCACCATCTCCCATCTTTGTGTTTGTTGTCAAATGACAAAGAGTCTTTTCTTATCTTTCATAGAAAATGAACATTGTGCCTCACGGCCTATTGCATTAGTACATTTTGTTCTTTAGGGTCCATCCCCCATTTTATCTTATCATGACTATCGCTATTATGTTATCTTTATTGATTATTATTTACATTTCACTTTGTTTTATCTTCTTAAGCATGAGTATGATTTTATGATATTTTTATTCACTTTCATGCTTTTGTCGAGAAGCAACATTTTGTTTCTCTTCAAATTTTGGATTTATTGTGGTATTGAATTTATCAATCATCGTTTTCAAGTTCATCTTTTCCCTCAATGCATTCATCTAGGGTAGACCAATTGATATTATGGTACGGTAATTCGGTAATTAGCATTACCAGTACCGTACCTTAATACTGAAAAATTGTACTATTTTGGTTTTTCGGTTATCGGTAAAGTAATGTTATTTTACAATTTACAACTTTTTTTGTAATTTGTTTTTATTGTTTTTCGATTTTTGGTACAATAAACATCTATGTACATTTTTTCTTATCTGCTCAAGGATCATTGAACATCATTACAAATTTCATTATTTTGTTTAAAAAATGGCGATATAATGTCTGCTATTTTGCTCATAATTAATCAAAAAATATGTAGTCATATACAAATATGATGAAAAATGATTGAAACTTTCATATAAGTTTGGTTTATTGCACAACAGTCAACAATCAACATCAAGTTCAGTTTGATGTTCAACAATCAATAATCAACATCAAATATCAATGAACACAAAAAATAAGTTCAAATCGGTGTGTCATTCTCGATCCCTTCAAGTATCATATGTGAGTTTTCTTCCATCTCTGCATACTACAAATGTAGAATATATTGAGGGCAAACAATTAATAAGGCAAAGCAAGCAGTATTATGGTATGGTAATTGGCATTACCGTTACCTTACCATAAATTAGTAGTAACGTAAAATTATTACCGTTATCGTTACCGTATCATAATACTGGAAAAATGTACTATTTCAATTTTTTGGGAAAGGTAATCAACAATTTAAAAAAAAAAACATCAGAATATTTGGTCAACCCTACATTCATCATCATTTCTCTTATCCTCATACCCCCTGATTAGAATGGTTGTGCATAGAGCAAGCATCGCCATCTTACAAAAATAGGGCCCACTCTTTTATTTTACTTTCATGCTCTACTCTTCTACTAGGTTGATGCTTTCAGTACAACAACCTACATCATCAGCTGGTTGTTGTCCCCTCTCTTGGCATGTACTTTTCCTTATCAGCTTATTTATGGCTACTCCTTATGATCATTTTCATTTTGTTGGTTGTTGTATTTTTCCATGTTTATGTGATTATGCTACTTATAAGTAGGGGTGAATAATAGGTAGTGGAACGGACAAAAATGCATTACCACTATCGCTAAAGACGATAATGGCAGAAATGATAACGGTAACCTTTAGAGTTTTAGACCCTGCTAAAATAACGATAATTGTAACGGTTAGATCATTTTTAAGTAGCAATTTTTTGCTACTGGTACCACCAACATATTGTATGAAGATAAAGTAGCAAGTTTTTGCTATCGCTATTTCGTAACCATTACCGCTAAGGTAGTAGAATAGCAGTATCAGAATAGCGGATGGCGGTAGCTGTAACAGATCCATCACCTTAGCGATAACGGTAGTGGACACGACCATTCCACTACCGCTACTATCGTTATCCACCCTTACTTATAAGTTCTTTCCTTTGTAGTTTTTTCTTGCATATAATAGCTGCACTAATAAAGCCTTTGTTGCCTTGAACCTACATTTTCTCGTCTATACATCTCCCATTATGCTGACTTTAATGAGTCTTGTTTCCTTTTTCATATTGTTACTATCAGTCACCCTCTCTCTGCTCTTGATATCTCCATTTTTCTTGAGCCTCCTGATTGATCTCCCCATCCTCATCCTCCTAAGCCTACACATTCTTCTTCTCCTTGTTCACTTTGCCTTGAGCCTCATGTATTGCTCTCTACATCTTTTTCTCTTCTTGTAGCCTCTCCTTTATCCTAGGATCTCCCTTTTGCTACCTTGAGAAAATATCTTCTATGTACATGCAGTTGTGCAGTGTATGGATAGAATCGATCAAGGAGTGTGTTTGCTCTGCTCATGCAGCTGTGCTGTTTAACGGGAGTAGTGTAGGAGAGTTCAAGTTAAAGAATGCGATCCATTGTCCCAATTTCTGTTCGCTGTGGTAGTATAGGGATTAAATCTATTGTTGAACAGAGCTACGGTGCTGGGAAAGCTGTCTCGGGTCAAGGTTGGCCAATGACACATATTATTTGATAAAGGAAAGATGACAAATATCTTTGTGATGAAAGGAATACTTAGAATATTTGAGCTAATCTTTGATCTCTCCATGAACTTCTCCAATAGTAGATTGTTTGGTCTGAATTTAAGGGAGGAACTTCTTGGAAGGTGTTCTTGTCTTCTGTACTGTAAGTCAGCTTCTTTGCCTGTTATCTACTTAGGTTCGCCAACTAATGATAATCCACGCAGGATGAAGATGTGGAACAGTGTTGTAGAAGTGATCAAGAGTAGAGGGCATAAATGGAGCAACAAATATCTTGCAATTGCTGGAAAAGTAACTCTGGTGAGATCAGTCTTGTCTAGTTTTTTTTTTTTTTTTTTTACATTCTATACATGTTTCAAGCACCTAAGTAAGCTTTAAACTCAATGAAGAAAGTCATGAGCAACTTTCAATGGAAGACGAACCAAAGTACAATACATTTGATCAGATTGGTTGATCCATACAAGGAGGTTGAAGTAAGGGGTCTAGGCATTCAAGATGTTAACCTTATGAATAAAGCTCTGCTGACCAAGTGGCTCTCGCGACAACGAACAAATCCTTGATGTCTATGGAGTGAAATCATTCTCTCAAAGTATTTCCAACAAGATGATCACCTTAGTGACTGGTGACTAGTCACTGATAACCATACAAGATCATGTATCACATTCTGGAGGGAAATGTGGAAATGCTCGAGTGAGAGTTGGTTCAATAACATTGTGTCTGAAAATCAAAGAAGGGGACATAACACTTTATTGGAGATACAATTGGCTGGAGACTTATTCTCTAACTTTGAGTTTTGAGTGGCTTTATAAGCTCAATACTCAAGCATTATACAATATCAAAAGTGAAGGGCATTCACCAGGACACATGCTGTTGGTTACTGTCATTCAAGCGCCCTATGAGATGAGCGAGAGACAAGTTTGATGAATGATTTGCTTTAAGTTATGACAAACGCAAGTTTTCTACAACAAGGATCAGACTCTAGGATTTGGACAGCGGATACCTCAAGGAAAGACTTTGTTTCATTTGCATACCATATCCTTTGTACTGCACATGGAGAAAACAATGCTGCTGCTAAAGAGTTGGGTGATATTTGATGTAAAGTGTCTAAGGGAATTCAAATGTTTGCCTGGAGGTTACTACAAGAAAGAATTCCGACCATTACTAATCTCCAATGAAGTTTCTGCTTCCCTTCTGACTTGCCCCATGTTAAATTTGCCATTCGACGTCGCAGTTCATCTAGAATGTAATGGGGAATGTGCATGACTGCTAGGGTATGCATTGGGATATCAAAGAGGAAATGTTTTTTTAACAATATCGTTCCATCTAATGAGAGTAACTTAGCCTTACACATTGATATTTTAATCATGATTTTACTGAGTATCAACTCCAATATATCCTAATTTATCCTTCCTGCAAACAAGGGCCCCCCTAGATAAGTTGTGGGGAAATGGCCTAATCTAAAACCTGTGTCTTGTATCATCCTTGTGCTTCTTGCATGGCTGATCTTGTTGGATAGGAACATAGGTGACTTTGTTGTGTCAAACTTTTGGCCTAACCATGAATGTAAACATCCAAGACTTTGATCAAGGTTTTCAGGGATCTTCTATCTCTGCTAAGGAAACATAAGACATCATCAGCATACATCGGGTGAGAGATCACTGGTGTCCCAATAGGTTGACAAAAATTCTTGATCTTTCCTCAGCTGATTTCCAACAGGATCAATCTTGACAAAGTATCTTACATCAGTATGAACAGATAAGGTAATAACGAGTCTCCTTGCCGCAACTCCTGACTAGAGGGAAAAAAAATCCCGTGGTCATTCCATTCATCAGAATGGAGAACCATTTGTCATTCATGCATCTCATCATGATCCTTCTGGCCGCCTGATTAAAACCTTTGGCTTCTAGAACTTTTTAAAGGAAAGGCCACCCCACTCTATCATAAGTCTTTGCCATGTCCAGTTTTAGCATGATGTTCCACTGGGAGCACTTGTTATTGATACTTTGAGTTTGTTCTTGAGCCAATGTGATGTGATAAAAAATGCTTCGGCCTTGCACGAAGGGCCCTTGTTCATCGGCAATCAATTTCTTGATGACCTTTGACAACCTACCCACGAGAACTTTTGTTGCAACCTTCTATGTGACCGCCCCCATAATGATAGGGCAAAATATGTTGAAATTGACTAGATTTTCACTTTTCCAATTAGGGCCAATAGGTTGGAATTGAAACTCCTGGAAAAATTTACTCCAAAGAAGAAATCCTGAATTGCGTCGACTAAATCCATTCCTGTAACCTCCCAGGTTAATCTAAAGAATTCAGATCCAAAACCATTTGGTCTTGGTGCGTTGTTTCCAAGGATTGGTCCTAGGGCTCCATTGTGCCCATTACACCAAGAGAAACTCTGGCCTCTAGAGTACAGTCCCACCAACGCCTGGGAGTTCAAACAATCATTAAAGTATCGCATAGGGTGGACCAGATGGGGCATGCCCCGCACTTTTCTGCATTAGACCTTGTAGCATTAAATCTCCGAGTACTAGCCAAAGAGCATTCTTTGAGTTTGTAGCAGCCATGTATTGCCAAATATCCCTTCTATGCAAGTAGTCACAAGTACAACAAACAAAAGTAATTAATATTACTCTCTCTTGTTGTTTGTGTCACCCGGTAATCGTTCGCACATACTAACTAAATCAAAACAAAATTCCTTCTTCCAACAAAAATATATCTTATCCATAGCTTCTTCATTCGAAATAAAGAAAGGAAATTATACTAAATTAGTTAACCCTCCCTATTTTATTTGCAGCATTAAAAGGTTCGACAATTGCAAATAAACTAACCTCATATTTATTAATCATATAACATAGATGTTTTTTGGATTTCCTAACCCTCTAATATTCCAGTAGAATATTTTATTCCTCATAAAAGGAATCGTACCTTGGTGGTCGGGAGGTGTTACGTTTAGGACTCTTACCTTAGTTTGTCGTCATTCTGGTTTATTGCTCCCGCATTCATCATGTAGGCTATTACGGCCCATAACGTACATGATTTCTCATCTTCTCTATCCAAAAGAGACCAAGGATGTGTAACCGGTCCGTCAACTTCAACTGAGGATGTCCAATTTGGTTTAACCCTCAAGGTTTTTTTCTTGTCAGGGGGTCTGAGTCCCTAACCAAGGGCAGACCTATATATAGGTGGGCCCAGGCTTTAGCCCGGGGTCAATTTGGGCCCGCCTATGTATAGGCCCAACCTTTTCTATACACCTTTTCTTGTTTCCTCTTATATCTTCACTCTCCAGAGGCGAAATACATAGCTCTCAGTGTTCGAAGCACCCCTTAGTATGTAACTCTAACGACTCTCTACATTTTGATTTGAATAATCTAAACCTCTTGTAATGTTATCAATTTTTTGGGTTGATGTCCTTGCACGATCATTATGTTGAATGCCAATTTGAAATATTCTATTGTCATTGCAGATCCCTTTTTGCTCCCATGTTAAATTGTGGTTTCCTGAATTGTTGTTGGTTATATTCGTAAAAATGTTTGGATTTTGTGGCCTCAATTAGTATCATGTTTTAGCGTGGAGAGGTAGATAACAACAAAAAAGATCGACTTGAAATTGTATAGAAAAGCCTTTTCATCCCTGTATGATCCCCTATAGTTCTTCCCATGGGCTTCTGCTGGAGATCCAACTGAATCGCGACAAAGAAGTTGCGGTTAGTAATTTGATAGTTTCTTTGGTTGGTAATTCTTAATTCTTAGTTTTAATACTATATCCTGTTTGCTCTTTGTCTATTTAGTACAGAAGGCAATAACTGCATTCTTCGTATTCATTGTTGTCATTTTTAGGTCAACTTCTCTAGGAGATCTCTTTTCATGCCTTTTGTTTACAAAAACTATTCTATTATACTTTGTTGCTGATGTTCCATCTCCAATCTCTCATGTTTTGAATCAAGAAGGCCTATCCAGAAAGCAATTGCGTACATGTAGGTATGAAATGGTCAATGCCATTAGACATGGAAGTCGAGATTTTATCTGATGATTCATCTCTCAATGAACCAAACAGGGATTTCTTAATGAAGGAGGAACCGGCAGACTAAGTTCTCCCAGAATTGTCCATTGAAGGTAACTCATTGAGTCACTAAAGTCTTGTATAGCTTTGATGCTTTCAAATAAGTACTCAGCAACTTGATGGATGTAAGGGTGCCTGTGTAAGGGCATTTCTTCGATGTCACAGTTGAGCACCACTACAGAGTTGAATTATTTTATACTGCGATAGAATGTCAAGTGGATGAGATCAACTGTAGATTCTCTGATGAAAGAGTGAAACTTCTGCAGCTCGGTACTGCTTTGGATCAAAGAGAGAAGTTTAAATCATTTAACATTGATCGTATTTGTAGTCTTGCTGAAGAGTTTTATCTAGATGATTTTGGTCAACAAGAATTACATTATTTGTGAACTCAACTGCAACATTACAAGTTTGATGTACTTTCTCATGACAACTTCCAGGATTTGTCAAATATTTCTGAGTTGTGTCGGAGATTGACGGAAACAAACAAGACACAAGATTACCATTTGATTGACAAACTGATCCGACTTGTTTTAATACTTTCACTTACTACTGTAACATTAGAACGTGCATTTTTAGCTATGAAGCGTGTCAAAAATGTTCTTCGCAATAGAATGAATAATAAATATCTTTCGGATTGGATGATTGTTTATATTGAACATAAACTTTGTTAATTATTTTGATTGAATGTTATTTTATATTATATTAAATATTTTTAACTTTTATTTTTTTAATATTTAAATAAAAAGAATATTTTTTATTTTTGAGCAGGAAAAAAATAGTGACGTAAAAAAAATGACCCCCTAAATTTTTTTAGGGTATTTTAGCCCACCCTAATTTTTAGGGCTAGTTTCGCCCTTAACTTCATCATCTTAATTAGCAAAATTGCAAAATTACAATTTTACACTTATTTAAAAGAATGATAAAAACATCCAGAAATATAACAAATCTTACAAAATTACATGAATTAATAAAATAAAACCTGGAAAATAATAAAAAATAAACTAATACAGTTAGACAAATAAAGAATAAATTTTGTTATTAACTCGATTAGGTGATTAAATACTAAATCCTAATAACCTCCGGCCAATAAGATTCATATTCATACATCAGAAACAATATTTTCATCATATAAATACTTTACAGAAGCTAGAAAGCGCAACTACCAGGTGGGATTGTTAGCCTACATACATCTAACTAATGCAGAAATAAACAACCTAGTTTTAATGCGATCCAAGAATAATTTCACAGAAGTACAGGGAGTTCAACTTTAGTGAATGACAAGAAACTGATCCGCCCATGGTCAACAACACAGAACTTCAGAGGACTTCCATTGCAGCA
>JAOWBN010013177.1:0-10903 GCA_028565015.1 Pinguicula moranensis
TAGTAGTAGAAGCAAGCCTGCACAAAACAGGCCTTTAGTAGAGTAAAAAATTAGAACTTGGAAACGTTTGGGGATAAACCTACCTTCTTTTCCAGTGACTCCTTATTCAGAGATTGCTTGAATACCTTCTTTACCGACGAAAACCATCCTCCTCCTCCACCACCTTTCCTCCCCATTTCCAGCCAACTGGATTCCTTTTCACCGCAGGAAAATCTCCATAATCATTACCTTTTAAGAGAGATCAACTGGTTAATACTCTGCCTCCTGGCTCCTATCTCTATCCTTTTGACTATTTCTTTTTGGTATATGAAAACTGAATATCTGTAATTAAACGTGAGCACAAGTGAGGAAGATGTGACGAATGTTAAGAGGCAGTGGTGTATGTTATATATCTATATCTATAACTATTTGTAATTGTAGAAAGACAAAGAAAAGAGAAAAAAATGGAGAGGGAGAAAGAGAGTTCTTTTTGGTATTTGAGTTAGGAGCACAGTAACTATGGTGGACCCCGCATATGCCGTAAAAGAATTGATTCTTTCTCACGGGTTCGAGAACGGCTGATCACAACCAATGAAATGGAATACACGCCAGTTGCCCTCTTCTATTGGGCTTTCAGCTCAGCGCTTGGTTGCGGGGCAGGGAGAAAGTCTAGATAATTTTTTTTAGTCGAAAAAAAATAATTATATTATTTTAATTTTTGCCAAAAAAAATATTTGCAATCCATATAAAATTAATATCTAATCAAGAATTTGGATTATGTATTCATCCAAATCTAAGTTAACAGTTTCGTATTTTTTCAGATCATGTTTGTTATGTTATTCCCCATTTGTCTCCACCCGACTTTTGATTTATTCAATGTCTCTACGATCATAAGCTTTTATTTGCTCAATAATAGTTAATACTTATACTTCAGGAGCACCAGCGAGGTTTCTAATTCACGATTTAGACTAATATTTTCTCTGGTTTTAAGCTAGCACTTCTTTCAAGGATTCGTATTGTTGACTTGACTGCACATTGTACTACCCATCGGGCTTGACTCGGCTTTTTACGGAGTATTTTCCATGTCTCTGTAGAAGTCAGTCGTCCTTTTGAGTTGCCCTCGCTGCATCTCCGCATTTTCTGTCACCGAGACTTTTTTTTCCCGACTTTTTTCACACTTGAGCTGGTTCATTCAACGGTTGAGCTTGGTTGTGTGACGAACCCGCATTCAAGGCCTGCCAATTACCTTATTCATGTTTATTGGACCTGGACTTACTGGCATTCAGACCTTCCTGTTCCGGAGGGGGCTTCTTGTCACTTTTTGGGTCTACACCACATTCTGCTGCAGCCCATGCAGTTCTGTCAACGGTTGGGCCTAGTCGTGCTATGAACCTCTATCTGTGTCCTGTCTATTAGCTTACTCCTGCTGTGTGGGCCTGATCTTTTTCTCAGTTAGACCTTCCTGATCCTGCAGTTATAGAGGCCAGTCATTTTAAGGTCTAGTCCTGTCCTGCTCTATAGGCCACACCCACTGAGCTTGCCTCTAAATCTATTTTTTCATCCAGTGGTCACTGCTTTTCAGCTAAGTCTCGTCCTATCATGCCGTGGAGGTGGCCTGTCAGTTTGTTGTTTATCTTCTCCATCCACCATTTCCAAATTCGTAGCATTTGTATCCGTTGAGATGTCAGAGATTGTCTCTACAATCAACGACTCACAGAATTCATCAGTTGCTGTATTGCAAATTGAGTTGACAATGCCTGTCTTCGTATGACCTTATAGGTTTGTCAGCTTAGGAAATTGCTCCTCAAATCCATCACCAGCCAATTTCGTGTTTGCTAGAGAATTCTCAAAGTGTGTGGTTAGCGAGTTCTTCGCAACCTTTCTACAGACCAACCAGTCTCTAGGAAGAGTTCGAATAGCTTCTTCCTGCACAAGTATTTTAACTTTTTTAGATCCCACCTCAACTATGATGAAAGAAATAATCAGTGTCGGAGTAGAGGTCACAACCACCTACGTCACTTGACAGGCAAACCGGAACCTCCGGCTGCCTTCTCCAGCGACTACCCTCAATGGGAGCATACGGATTTGTGCTTCTGCTCCTGAATTCTTGACAATATCGACAAGACTTTGGTCAATCGCTTCACTGAATATCCCACAGCGAAGGACTTATGGAATGGCCTCGAAACTACTTACAATAGCGGATCAGATGCATTTCAAATTTTGACTTAACCATTCAGGTGAATGTTCAACGGCAAGGCGACAGGATCCTCGAACTTGTATATACAATATTGTAGTGAATTTGGTGTGAAATCGATCGCCGGGAGCCAAATCCAATGACCTCCCCCAAGGATATGGCGATCTATCAAAGACTTAGGCAAGAAACACGGTTATACAAACTCTTAGCCGTAATTAGCCCTGAATTCGACAGTATTAAACATGGCCTACTGAAATTGGACCCATTGTCGGCCGTAGAAACAACGTATGCCACTCTCAAATGGGAAGCTGCTTGGAAACAAATCCTCCAGCCAGGAGAATCCTAGCCATTCGGAGTCGCCTCTGGCCTCTCCAGTCGTGCATGGTCTGGCCACCCAAAATATGCGGGTATATCTTCATCCCGTGCTGGTGCTGTCGATAAAAGCAAGATGTGGTGTTCTGATTGCTGGAAATCTGGACATTCGACAGAGAAATGTTTCAAAAGAAATGGTTACCCAAACTGGTGGTACTAGTTACACAAGATTCCAAAACCTGGCGCTGCGGCCACCACCATGGGCCAGCCTGAAATGATGGCCACTAATGGCGATAACAAGCAGAACACAAAGGTCCCGACATTCGGCAGATTCACCTTGGGCATGATCCTAGGGTTAGGCAAAAATGACAAATCGATTGCAACTACAGAGCAAGAAAAGTACGACATTGCGGGTAATGCATCCTCCTCACGTGTATTACCATTTGTGCCACTGACTCACTCAGGTAAAAAGATGGATATGCCCCTCAATCTACCAAATTTACGTCCGTGCCATTCCGAAAAGAATGGGTATTTATAGAACGGTCCCTCTATTTTTGGCTCTTCACGTCGTCGACCTGCGAACTCTGTTCATGTGCATTATGGCCCAGAGACTCTCTGGAAATCCTAGAAGTGCCCCAATAGGTTTGGAAATTTCAAGGCAGGCCCCAGACAATAGAATATTCTCGTTCTTAACCTAGCAAATCACCAAAATTGCACAGTGGCCCCATTTTTGCTAATCCGCATTTTTTCATGCCCGAATGCTTTGACCTGCCTGGTCTAGACTTACCAGATCCACCTGACCCTTGTCCTTCCTGGTCATGTGCTATTTCTAGTCGGAATGCAAGAATTCTCAGTGGCTTCTCGGTTTTGGTGCTACTGACACAATCCTATGATGCTAATGATTTGATTGTCCGAGTTTCACGCAGAAAAACTTGTATTTAGACACCAAATGAGGGTTTATCCTATGTTCAGGGTGCTGGCTCCATTGAGCTATCTCCTACTTTGAAACTTACTAACTATGTTCATGTTCCGTCTTTGTCGTGCAAGTTACTTTCAGTCAGCCATGTCTCAAAGGAACTTGATTGTATGTTGCTGAAATATCCTACCTTATGTCTCTTACAAGACCTTTGGACGGGGGAGATCATTGAGCGTGGAACCGCGCAAGGCAGACTGTACAACATGGATGGGGTGGCTCAACACGGAACTATCAGGCTTGCTCGCGGGAAAGTAGACATGCTTCTCCGGTTGTGGCACCAATGGCTAGGCCATCCATCCTTAGGTTATCTAAAAGTTCTATTTCATGATTTATATAAGACAGCCACAACTCTATCCTATGAGACCTGTATTTTGGCCAAAAGCCATTGACACTTGTTCTCTAGTATAGATACTCTTGCCGCCCATGCATTTAATATTGTCCATTATGATGTTTGGGTCTCTGCACCTTTGTCGAGTCATAGTTCAGTACGGTATTTCCTCCTGTTTATTGATAATTTTTCCCGTATGACATGGAATTATTTTTTAAAATCTAAGTCTAAGCTATGTATGGTGTTTAAGACCTTTTATACTATGAGATCTACACAGTTTCAAAGCACTATCCGGGTCTTTCGATCTGACAATGGGGGGAATACACCAATGATACTATGAAAACAGTTTTTTTAGAGAAAATGCCTTATTCATCAGACCACATGTCCCCATAGTCCACAATAAAATGGCATTGTCGGACGCCAAAAATGGATTATCTTAGAGGTCACTCATGCCCTCATGATTGACTCATTGGTGCCTTCTTTTTTTCTGGCCCAAGGCGGTCTCTACCGCCACATACCTACTTAATCGCTTACTGTCCTGTGCCCTAAACTTGGCCACTCCCCTACTTATGTTGTCTAACCATATACCCGAGTTTGTTCCCATGACCCTACCCCCTCGAGTCTTTGGGTGCTCCGTTTTGTCCATATCCCATGCTAGGAGTGAAACAAACATGATCCTTGTGCCCAAAAATGCGTCGTGCACCAAAAGGGATATCGGTGCTACCACTCTCTGACTCGTCGCATGTACACTACCATGAATTGTAACTTCCTAGAGTCAGAGTTTTACTATCATTCCCATCCTCGTGGTTAGGTGGAGAGTTAATATGATCCACTCAGTTGGTTACTACATTCGTATACGCCTTTGTCTTCTGTCCCACAAGAGCTTGCTACAATTCCACCGAACTACCTCCCATGGAGATACACACTGTCCTGCTGGTCGACCCAGCCCCACCTACGGCGAGCGATAGTCCCACGCCTGAGTCATTCCCTCCTTAGTCTCCTGAGGTACATATTCTTGACTCCGACATTGGATTTATTGACCATTCTAGGGAACAGAAAAAAGAGAAACTAGGTACATACATTCTTCCTCTAAGGAAGAATAGAGGCATGCCAGCACATGGATACAAACCTGACCATACTTCAAGAACATCCAGATATCCTATCGACAACTCGGCTAGGGGGAGTTTAACAAAACAGGCTATGGCTTTCTTGGCATCTGTTTTATGCTGTGCAGGTACCACGAACTTTAGTCGAAACTCAAGAAAAACCAGAATGGTAGGAAACCATGAAAGAAGAGATGAAAGACCTAATGAAAAACGAGATGTTGGAAAAAGTTGTACAACCACCTGGACAAAGATTTGTTGGCTACTAATGGATATTCACTATAGAACACCATGCTGATGGGATAGTCGAAAGATACAGAGTTAGGTTGGTAGCTAAGGGATTTATACAAACTTACGGCCATGACTACTCTGAGACTTTCTTACCAATGACGAACATTGACACAATCAAAGAATTATTCTCCATTGCAGTAAACATAGACTGGTCTCTTCACCAGTTTGATGTAAAAAAATGTTTTTCTACATGGAGATCTAAAAGATGAAGTATACATAGAAGCACCACCAGGATACATATCAAACTTAAAAAAGGTGAAGTTTGTAGATTAAAGAAAGCGTCGTATGGCAAATAGTCACCTCGAGCATGGTTTGGGAGATTCTTAGTTGCTATGAAACAGTGTGGATATATACAAAGTAACTCAAACCATACACTATTTCTCAAGCGACGAGTGAAGCTGATTACCTGCCTCATCATTTATTTTGATGATATGATTATTATTGGGAGTGACACCATTGAAATCCAGTAGCTCTAGAAGAACTTATTTCGAGAAATTGAAATGAAAAATTTAGGACTACTGGAGTACTTCCTTGGACTCGAGATGCTAAAATCAACTCAGGGTATATTTATCTCCCAAAAGAAATACATATTGGATCTTCTGGCTAAGATAAGAATGCTAGAATGCAAACCTACTGAAAATCCAATGATAATGAATCACAAACTCCGATTGGATGAGAAATCGAGCCTTGAAAGCCATGAGCTGTATCAAAAGTTAGTTGGCAAACTGATATATCTTTCACACACTAGGCCTGACAAAGCCTATGTAGGGGTAATCAATTAGTTGATGCACAAACCTTAGAATGATCATATGGATGCAACTTTGAGAGTGGTTTGATATCTCAAAGGAACAACATGTCACAATGTTATGTTCAAGAAGTCAGGACACCTAGATATCCAAGGATACACTGATGCGAATTTGGTTTGGAATCAGGTGGACTGATGATCAACCGCTGGATACTTGATGATGGTTGGCGGTATTCTTGCAACTTGGAGAAGTAAGAAACATAAGGTAGTTGCTCTTTCTAGTGCCGAAGCTGAATTTAGAAGAGTAGCCCGAGGACTAACCAAGGTACTTTGACTGAGGAAACTTATTTCAGAGATCGGTTTTCCAGCTACTGACCCTACCCCCCCTTTTGTGTGATAGCAAGGCAAAGATCAGCATTTCAGGTAATCCAGTCCAACATGACAGGACAAAATATATAGAAGTCGATTGACACTTCATCAAAGAAAAAAATAGAGGACAACCTTTTGAGTCTTCCATTTGTTTGATTTGAAGACCAACTGGCAAATATTTTGACCAAAATAGTCTCAAGGAAAACGTTTGAAAGTGCATTGTACAAGTTAGGTATCGGGGATCCGACGCCCCAACTTGAGGGGGAGTATTAGTTATAGATAGAATCAAATTAAATCAAATTAGTTGTGGTTTAGAAGGAAAGAGAATTTTGTAAAAAAGGTAAGGATTGTGAGTCACGATCCTTACTCCATTAATCTACAATCCCACTAAACCGAGGACTCTAACTCCTCCTCTATGTATACTACTCAACGATTAATTAAAGTTTCAACCTTTGGAGCTCTATTATCGGTTTATACTAACTTCTATCTCTATATGAAATGTTTGCACTATGGTCTGGTTGGTTTGGTTGAAGTAAAAATCATTTTTTTTAATTTTAAAACTTCTTATGCTTTACAAAATAAGTTAAAAATGTGTTTATTTTTTAGAAGCAGTAATTAAGTAGTTTTCATAAAAATATTATGTTAAATTTTCCAAAACAATTTCTCATAATTTCATCATTTTTCTTTATTTTAAACCCCTTTTACATATACTCTTTCGCTTCTTTATTTCGAAGTTTTTTTCTTCTATACTTCTTAAGAACATAAGGTATTGCAACACACAAACTTAAATCATTTGTGAAATCTTGTTACTTTGGTATTTAACTTTTATTAATAGTAATAAATTCATAGCACACGGACTCGTCCGAAATACAAATAGCATGCCACTGTACAGACTTATCCCAATCATACACTATGAGATGGAAGCAGAGCATGCGATTTTGGATCCAATTACAAGTTGGTTTCTCAAAGGTAGTGTACCAACGTCATGTTTGTATCTGGATCCAGGGAAGGAGTCTGGAATGAAATGAGGAAGGGATTGTTTTTTTTGGTCCGAGTATAATAGGTCAAGTCGGGTTGAATCCGATCCGGTCAAATAAGCATGTTTAGATGTTGCAGTGGAAACGAGAATAGTCAAAACAAGTCGAATCAACCTAAAAAAATGTACTTTTAATATTATTGTTGTTTTAGACATATTTTTTGATAAAAATATTATTTCAACAACAATTTTATTAAGATATTTTTTTTATACAAGCCAAATTTTATAAACACGGGTAAAAATATTTACAATGTCATGAAGTCATGATGTAGACCAAACATATATGTGATGGCCTAAGACAAAGATACAATCGCAAGGGTGTCTGTAATGGTGATGTCAGTGAGTAGGTCCTTGATCGTGAACTATATGTATCCTGACCTTCCAGCATGCCTCCCATCATAGCTAAGGGTAACTGGTGCATGGCTCCCCTAAAGTCATGAATGCACAAGCATCTCTGCATTTAGCTCATCGCCATCACCCGCTCTTCACGAAGACTGGATGCCATGACTGTCAACTTATCGATGCCCTTTTTTATAGGGAAATCGGTACACAACTCATTCCATCTTAGTGAGCTATCCATGTAATGTATGGAAGATATAACCAGTTGCGCAAGAATATAATAGTTCACTTACAAGACGCCCAGTCGACCACATTCACCTTCTATTCTCTTAACCAATTTGCTGCTTCTGGACTATTCTCATTAATCCCAAACTCTGTTTTTCTTTTCGAAGATCGTCTCTCCAAACGCTGAAGGTTATTCGTTATCATGCCTCTGGTTTTGTTTCATTCTGCACCATTTTTCCATAAGTGTAATCTTACACAGATTCATGACTAGTGCACAGATATGATGTATCTCCATCTTCAGAAGTATGTCGACCTGTCGCCATGATACCACCAAGACGTGTTGTCTGGATCTGCTCCTTGCATAGGATGCCTCCATCAGCCTTTAGTACAAACATTGAGCATTTCAATTGCTTCCTCCAGTTCTACCTCCGATACAATCTTTTGGAGCTAGTTTGTCTCTGATTAGTTTCTTAAAACTCCGGTGATAAATCGCGTATTGGCAGGAACAACTGAAATTGTCTATCCCTTTCCATCATAGTTTTTCTTGATCCCAGATGATTCCATAAACATTGATACAGGCCAAAACTAAACTCCAGCTATTTATTGATGTTTAAACTTCTCCTGTCTGGATCAGACAAACCATGCAACCCGTTTCACTTCTATTATACGCCTTCTTTGTTTGTGGTCTTCTATCTTTATTTTGATGTCCTCTCTGTGCCTTGATCTTGTAATCTCCGTGTGTGAGACTCTACTCATCCTTCAGGTCTACTTAGTAAAGAATGTTCCTGTAATCTGCTTAGCCGGCCGATAGCACCAGGGTACATGGCTGATGGGGTTGCTTGGAGTATATCTTTAAGAGAGCAAAATAACAACTGAAAAATATGGATCAAAAGGACATTCCCCGGGAGCGTGAGGCAATTCGGGGAGAGGTTAGGCATGAAGTGATAGTAGCTATCTTGAATGTCTCCTATCCGCACCTGTACCACATTGACTTGAAACCAAATAATCTTGCACGAGAGGAATGCAATTAATATAAAACTCATATCAAGAAGATAAGTGAAAGCTATAGATTAAGTATGTGCTTCTGTGTCCACTCCCTGTTTCTGCATTTTTTGACAAGTCATATAGATTAATCTTGCGAGTCTCTAAAACACCGATACAGGGTTTTGGAAATCCTTTTCTGTGAGACAATCCGTTCACGAACTTTGGATCTTGCGCAACTCTCTTCCCTGCCCTAATCGTTGCGCGTTTAATTCTTCTTTCATACTGCGGTGGTATCTTCCAAAGTGTCATCATCAATCTAATTTATAGCCTCCCCGAGGGCAATTGGCCCCCAGGAGAAAAGAGTGGTTGACCTTCTGCCGAGTGTTAACAACCGATATTGCGACTAGATTTGGGTTGGGGTGCCGGTGTGGTATCTATATTGAAGTTCATCGGCGGCGGCAACTAGGTTTCGCACCGGTGTCGGTGAAAAGTAAAAGCTATAATCACTTGCTCATGAACAATTTTATTAAGATGTTGTTTTAGACTACAATTATAATAATCGTTGTTTACAACAGATAATTTTAAAAAAAAATCTTGATAATAGTAAAATTTTTATTTTATTTCTCATTTTCTTTTTTATTTCTATGTTGACCAACAATCTTATAAAAAATTAATAAAAATTAATTATATTAAAAAAAATATAATATTAAACTATCTGAAATATTAAATAAAGATCAACTAGAACTTAGAAAGTTATATTAATGTTGTGTAGTATAGTGGTTTACTTTGAAGGATTTCAAATCGTCAACTAAGGTTCAAATCCCATAACCTTTTGATTTTTAAAATTATAATTGAAAACGAATGGGAGTCTGGGATTCAAACCCTCACCACGTGTGAGAAAAAATGTAATTCTACCAGCGTATCTACGATGACTTTATATATAACAAATACAATTACAGTATTTTAAAGGGGACCAAACTGATTTTTTTTTTTAACATATATAATTATTATTTTTTAAATCCTATGGGACCATGACCTCCCTGGTCCCCCTTTTAGCTTCGTCCCTGTATGGATCAGTTCCACAACTTTGACCCAATTATAAACTTTCTCTTTGAATTGGTATGTGTTTTTGGCGTTCCACAAAGTTCCATGCTGTCATTTCCAAAATTTTAGAAATATTAGAAGTAGTTTATCAGTGAATTTGAGGAAAAGAGACAACACTTCCCCACCTCTTCAGGCTGGCATGCCTATTTATTCTTAAGAGGATGAGGACTGGACCTCAGACTTGGAGCCTTTCTGAAGACACCAATGGCTTCAGGGGATTATTGTTTTTAATTGAATATCTATTTAACTCCGCTGGGGCAGTGTCTGCTAAGTTTGGGGAGGGGTACACCATACTTCCATGGTAATGTCGCTTCATGTTTATCATTTCATGCTTTGTTGTGTGGTCATGTGCATATTGTCATCATGTGGTTATCTGAAGATTAGTGTGTTATACATGCATTGTCTCATGAAGTGCTTGAGAATGGTTTGTTGATGAGAATTGGCAATTGAGCATTGTTGGGCCCATATGGAAGTGAATTGATCTAGATGAAGTTTCTAGACTATGAATACTGAAAAAACTCTTCAACTTAGAGTAGCCCCTCTGAGCCTAAACAAAGAATAAGACAAGTTATGGATAGGAAAAGGCAAAAGCAAAAGCCAAAAAAAAAAGAGAGAGAGAAAGAGAAAAGGCCAAAAAAATCTGATTTTTTTCTTCTCTATTTTGATGAATAGCTATCTAATTGTTTCTGTGCTTTCAAAGATCAAGCTAGCTATTCCAAGGAAAAGCAAAGAAAAGAGCATAGTGATGCATACCAATGCTCTAAAAAAAATTGTATGTAAATTTTCTCTAGTCTATTGTATTATCTGTTAGTTTAGTGTGACCTGGAGCATTGTGCTCTTATTAGTTTCATGTATACTGGATGATGAAAATCATTTTGTTCCTTGAGTTTTGTATATGTATATTATGGATCATTTGGG
>JAOWBN010013188.1:0-10903 GCA_028565015.1 Pinguicula moranensis
AATTTATCCAGACAGGTGCTATGTTAGACTCAGTATTCTGTCTAAAATCTGGCGTCCAACGGAACACCCGCATCGGAACACCCGCATTCTCTTTGGTAGATGCCTATAAAAAGGAAGTAGAAGCGAACAATATGGAAGAAGATTTGAAGGATGATGACATTGCAGAAGAGGAAGAGGATGTGGAAGAAGAGAGTTGCGTTACTAAGTATCATCCCAACAGGGAGGCGAACACTTTATCAGGCTGTAAGCGCTTTAGAGGGTAATCAGTCAGAAAAATCCAACCAGGAGGGTGTGCACCTGCAGAGCCAACGCCACTAAGGCACTGGCAAATTTTTGATGAATTTTTGATGAAGAATGAGAGGCTTGCAAACATCCGTTCCCATTGTAGGATCAACACGAGATCCTTTTCAACTGCAAAAGGATCTGGACAAGTTAACAGTAGCCGAGTGCATGTATCCATCTAAGCATCTGATGGGAAATGAAGACGATCGGTAACTCTGACTAGCATTCACCGTTGATATGGGAGGGGGGGCAACCTACTACTTGATAATGACCTCCCCAAGGTTGATACTTTCTACCTAATGTTACTGACCTCACCATGGTTGATGATCTCCGTAAAGACAATAGAGGATTTGGTATGGAAGATGTTGGGTATGATTTGGTTGCACTATCATGGCTTTTGGTTTAGGGTTGAACTTGTTGCTTTTGTTGGCCCTTGTTGGTGCTTTTAATGGAACTTAACGTAGGTTTTGATGGTATTTGTTTACGTTTATTCTTGCCTATTGGGGCTTCAATTAGGTTCATGTTTGATGGCTTATTTATGTGTTTGAACGAAGTGTAATTTACACTTAATCTAGTAGGTTTAGTTGTCAATGAAATAGTTGCATTTTGAGTTCATTAGAAGTAGTTCATAAGTTAATTTGATTCATTTTGATTGGGAGTTGGAAAATAGGTACTAATTCAAAGGCGTTGAGGTCTTTATTCCAAAAAAATATGCCCAACGGTTAATAGGGACAAAAGCGTCATTTCATACTTTTTGATGAGTGCATTTTTATCCATCCACAAGGTCTATTCCACCGAATAGTTAAACCTTATCATACTCTTTTCAAAAAACATTAAGGCTCCGTTTGGCAGCGATATAAGTTATCCCCAGGTGTTTTGGATAACTATCGAGTTCTTTCAAGTTTGGAAAATGCACATGCCGTTTGGTACACACCATTTCAAGGTGGTTGAGATAACTCAGAAATTTCGGATGTTGTTTGGTAATAAATGATCATCGTAGGATAGTTGTGCTACGTCAACAATATAGTGGCAAAATGACAAATTTACACCTCTCATACACCCTATAAAAAGACACCCTACACTTGCCCCTACACTCTTTCTTCTGGAGAATTCCAAGAGTCTCGTAGAAGATGAAGAAAACTCCTTCTTTCGGTGTCCGATCGCATACTGGTCACCATTATCCTCCTCCAACGAGGTTCTCTCTCAGGGTTTATGCTCGCATGCATGTTGAAGGTAAGAAATACCCCATAAGACCGACCATTTTTTGTCTTTCTATGCAAAACCCAACTGTCATCCCTGAACCTTGTTCCAGCAGGACAGTAGCAGACAACCCCCTCATAATCAATGGGGACCTTCCAGCCATGCCAGAGGTACCACTAGGTTTCGAGAATCTATACTTACAATCGCCAAAAAAGGAAACGGGTGGCACTAAGAAAGAGTTTTTTTTCTGGAATCTCTTCATAGTTTGTGATCCCATAGTTGCTTCGCCTTCTGCATTCCACACAAATAAATTATGAAAACCATGTCCACCAAATTCAGTAGCTAAAACAATGTTTATAAATAAACAACTCATCCTCTTTTACCCTTGAAGAAAAATTTAATCAAAGCATCGCATCCATCATGGTCCAAACTTTGCCAAATCGAATACTGCTCCTCATGGCGCAAGAGGAGATGTGTGAGGTCCAACTACTTCTCAAATGTCATAGATGGCCATTAGTCTAATTCCTTGAGTAACCATGAAGCTCGAGTCTATATTCCTGTGATAGGAATAGCTTCGCTGCTCGTGCAAATATGGCATCCGTGTATTCCACATCTTGCCAAACTTGCTATAGAAATTTGATTGACTAACCATGAAAGTCTTCTTCCTCTTACAGTGGCTGCCACTTGTTTTCCAGGCAATAGCATAGGTTCCTCATCGCTAGTAGGTATAGTGTTCTATTGGGAAGACTCCTTGCGTCCTTCCTCTCCCACATTAGGCTCGGTAAGGTGAACATGTCCGCCTCATCATCAAAGTTCAATGGCGGTGACCGGTCCTCTTTAGTGTCAGTGAAATATTTGGCTCCATATCCTTGCGTCCATGTCTGTCCTATGAACTCGCACCAATCTTCGTAGAATGGAAAATATTTACCCCTCAAACTTCGGAACTTATTGTTGACCTACAATGCAAATACAAATCCGTCAGCCACATCTATTAACGCAATTGAGGCCACAACTATCAAACACACATCTAATCAGTATTACCTTTGCAAACTCTGCCAATAGGTCTTGGTGGTGTACCACCGGGGTATGCGTCTCCTGGTCAATAGCAATACCACTAAGTTATGCCAAGTCATGCATCAGTGTCCAGTCCTTTTTTCAGCTGTGCATTTTATTGGTGACATTAGAGCTACCATTATGCGTTCCTCTGCTGTTGTAAAATAAACGTTTTTATCATTAACATTGTCTTCCTTCAATCTTTGGCCCAAATGCGTTGGAAGAAATAGCCTTTCAATGCTCTTGGGCTCTTGCATAGTTTTTTACTAGCATACGTCTTCATCCTCTTAGTCTTCGGGGGAGCTTCGTCACCGCGGAGGCTTCTTGTTGATACGCAAGGTTGTGCTGTTGATCTATTCCTATAAGCGTACATGAAGTGGCATGGTCAAAGGTATGTTTGGTTAAATCAGTACAAATGTGAAAGAGGCACTGGGAAGCTACATTCAGTTTTACCAATGATCCATAACAACAAAATAATAACGGATATCTGTAAATATCACGCATGAATTAAAATAACATAATACCAATTTCTCACAAAGCAAACAAATACCTTTGATCAGCAGCGTAGGATAATTTTAATGAAGCAGAATCAAAGGTTACAGAAGTGAAATCAAAGGTTGGGTTTGCAAAATCAGTACATTCGTGATAGTGGCATAGTGAAACGACATTCATTTTTAGTAATGACACATAACAACACAATAATAACGAATTCCTGTAAATATCAAATAATCCATGGCAAAGAAAGCTCATAAAACAAAAATTTGGAGGTCATTCCATTTCCTATTTATTTCGAGTTTAAAAAGTTGTGGATTTAGGGTTAGGGTTTATCTGTATAGGGTGTATACCTCGAAAGCCATGGTGGTGGTTGTGCACGACGAATGCAGGTACTGGAAATCCCACCAAAAATTATGGTTCTTTGTCGGAAACAAAGTCGAAAAGTAAAGATGGGAGAGGCAGGTCGAACGAGAAATTTTTCATCGTATAAGGAAGAATGTGAAATAGTGGAGAAGTGATATGGCGCAAGAAAATTGAGCAAGAAAATCGCAAGAAAACCGGTGGGTTCACTGGTTGAACCAATTGTTTTGCTTTATTTAACACTAGGGGGCCCATTGGATCTGACGTGCCAAGTTTTCTTGTAACTTTCTTGTTATATTTTCTTGCGTTATCATTTTTGAAAATAGTGGGAGAGGATGATAGAAGGTTGGTATTTATACATGGCACAACTTGTAAATATTGTGCTAAAGTGGAGGGTAGCTGGTAATTGTAATGTTGAACAATGCGAGATAAGTTATCATCCCAACTTTTTTAGGATAACTTAACCGGAGTTATCACTAAATTATTGTGGGCAGAAAGATAACTCGAGCGGGCACATGATAGCGGGAGGTGCCTGTCAAACATGTGCGTGTAGATAACTCGCGTAATCATGCATTTATCAACTAGTTAGTCGTACCGAACGGAACCTAAATCAATGGCAATCAACTGGGCTAAATGCACTTCCCAAATTATTTTTGGGTGGATTAAACAGATCATCTTCCAACTGAGCGGTAATGTATTAATGATTGGTAGGGCATTGACATTTTTTAGATATCTGCAAGTTCAAAAAAGTTGGGAAATTCTTTTCACCCTGGTTTGCCATGTTGAGTAGGTGGCACTTGCCAAATGTCACCTTAACTGACAGAATTCAACAATGGGTCATGAATATTTCGGAACCAGGTATTAAGATATGACTGACTATAAAGAGCTTCTTTTTTTGGATGAAAGTCTTTTTTTTATGAAACTACCCTCGTTTATTTATATGGCTCCCTTTAGGTGGTAGCCGAAACATGTACAAAATAACCGTGATTGGGTGTATACTCCCAATTCGGCCCAAACCCAGTACCTACCATATTGTAGCAATTAGTGGTGACTGAGTTCTTGCCTAGCTACATCCAAAAACCAAAGCCTAACATGTGGCTTAAGGTAATCTTAGATTGGGGATATTCAGCTTATCCATCCTTAACACTCCTTGAGCTATGAGTGGGAGTTGTTCCTTGCCCCAGTAGGTTGAAGTGATGCCACATGATGCTTGCTTGGCTAAGAGATCTGCAATTGTATTGCCTTCGCGGTACTGATGCTTTACCTTGCAATTGAGTGACTGCAACTGTAACTTGAGTTCATCCCAGAAGTACCATGGGACTCCTGAACTTTTGGTGCACCAGTTAACTAGTAGCATGGAATCCGTTTCTAGAATGACATTAGTCCATCCTTTGTTTTTGCATATTTCCGATCCTTTCGTCGCTGCTTGTATTTTAGTTGAGTTGTTTGTTCCTTGCCCAAGGGGAAGAGAGTATGTTGCAAGGCAATCTTCTTGGTGATCCCTAATGATGCCTCCTGCACCAGCCACTCCCGGGTTCACCAGACAACTTCCATCCGAATTTAATTTAACCCATCCAGGCTCAGGTTTCTCCCAGTGAACTGCCTTGATCATTCTTCCCTGCTTGTAGTTAGTTTTAATCCCTATTTGCATGGCCAAGTGGTGTTCTTGTCCTTGCACAGAGAATTTAAAGTTAGCTATCTCAAGTAGGGAAACTAGATCAGTCTTTACCCTTCTCCATGTTTGCTCCTCATGTTGTATGGATCCTTCAAAGCCAGTTGTACACCTGCAAGTCCAAAGATGCCAAGTTAGAATAGCAGGGATAAGTTTAGAGATTAGTCCTGAGAGTCCTGACTTCCTGCTTATCATTTGCCACTACAGTATCCTAGATTTCCATCCCATTGGGTTTGCAAATGCAACTCCCATTAATCTTGTTGCCTTATCCCACAATCTTCTAGCCGAAGGTGAGTTTGATAAGATGTGATTTGTGGACTCTTCAGATCTGTTTTCACGGCATTGACACCAAGAGGCCAATTGGATGCCTCAGCGTCGTATGTTTTCATCTGTTGGCAGACATTCATGTCACGCTCTCCAGCAGCATATGCTGATTTTTGTGGGTAGAATGTTCTGCCATATGAAATCAGTTTCTGGAATTGCTGCAGAGCTTGCTCTTACAGTCTCCCAGACCGATTTCACTGTGAATTGTCCATCTTGTGTAGGTTTTCAGATAATTATGTCAAGTCCAGCATGATCCTTAGGGGCTTCCATATCTAGTATCTCCTCTGCTATTTCCTGCCCAACTGCTTGTGATAATGCCAGGACTTTCCATGCTCCATTCTCTGCAAAGTTAGATATGAGAGCTTGATGTTGAGTCACTTCCTCAACTCTTCTGGCCAGAGGGCCGGTTCCCAACCATTTGTCTAATCAGAAACTTGAATTGCCCTTTCGAACAATGAGTTTCATGTTCTCAAAAACTCCTGTTTATGCCTCATGATATGCTTCCAAGCTCGTGAGTCTGGAGTCTTTGTTTGCCTGATCAGTATAGGCTCAATTCTGTTATATTTGGCAGCCATATATCTTTTCCACAGACTTTGCCCCACTAACATGTTGTAGCACAGCTTCATCCCTAGTGATTTCTGGATATCTTTCAGATCACGGAGTCCAATCCCCCATTCAAATGTAGGCCTGCACAGGCTTTTCCATCTCTTCCAATGAATCTTACTTTTGCCCTTTGTATCTCCCCCGAAAAAATTAGCCATCAGTTTCCTTATTTCAGTCAAGGCCTATTGGGGCAGATTCAGGGTGGCCATAATATGGATTGGTAGACTGCCTAGGACGTGCTTCATAAGGATGAGCCTGCCTCCTTGTGTCAAGAGTCTGCCTTTCCATCCCGCCAATCTCGCTCTTATTTTTCTGAACAAAGGCTCCAAAGCCTCTCTGTTTAGTCTTCCTGAGTAGATTGGGACGCCAAGATATTGCATGGGGAAGGATCCCTCTTGGAAACCTGTGATATGATTAAGTCTATGCCTCCTTGGTGCACTGATGTATTTTGACATAAATAGGACAGACTAGGCACTAGACATAGATTGACCAGCCCATTCACAATATTTCTTGATCTGCTGCATCAGCTCTCTTACTGTAAACCCTAAACCCTTAATGCAACGCATGAGCAGTTCCACTGTATCCTTCCTGAATCCTTTTGAGCTCAACACTGCTTCTAGGAACTCCCAGCTAACATGGTCAAATGCCTTAGACATATCAACTTTGAGCATCACATTTCCTCATGCCCTTTTATTGTTCAGAGAAAGGGTTAATTCTTATGCCAAACTAATATTCTCAAAAATGTTGCGGCCTGCAATGAAAGCACCTTGTTCCTCCCTGACTAATTCCATCATATTTCATTCTCGAAGCAATAATCTTGGAAATGACTTTATATAGCACTGTGCTCAAGCTTATAGGTCTAAACTTGTCCAAAGAGTCAGGATTACTTGTTTTAGCAATCAATGTGATAGTGTTTGTGGCAAACAGTCTAGGTAGATCCCTGCCTGCAAGAACTCTTGCACTGCTCTTATGAGGCAAGGCCCTGTAGTGATCCATGTGCTCTTAAAGAAACCAAAACCAAACCCATTCGGACCAGGCGCACTATTATTTGGGATAGTCCATAGAGCCTCTTTAATTTCCAGATCTGTAGGCGCCTTAAGGATCTCATTGTTGCCCTCTTCTGGGAGCTTATGCCTGAATAGTATTTCGAATTCCTCATCAGCAAGCAGGTTACTATTGTTAGGGCAGGAGAGAAGAGTTTGAAAGTGGTGTACTGCTTCTTCATGTATCTGTTTATGGCCTACAAGCAATCTGCCATCACTGAGCTTCATTTCTGAAATCAGCTTCTTATTCTGCCTAGCCTTAAGCACCAAGTCATATATGCTTGTGTTCTTATCACCATTCTGCAGCCACTCTTTTTTTGAGAGTTGTTGTAATCGGATAAGCTCTCTATTTTCCCAGCAGCTCAACTCTTGTCTAGAGCACTGGTAGGCAGCCTCTGTAGCTTCTAAAAATCCATGTTGCAGCTCAATTTCTAGGCGTTCCACCTCATGTTCTAGTGATCTGATGTGCTCTCTTGTTCTTCCAAAGACTGTCTTATTCCAAAATCGTAGGGCAATTCTCATTATTTTCAAGTTTCTCCCTAGTGATGTCAGCCCTGATGATCCTGAGTTGGCCTCCAATAACTCAGATACCAGTTGATGGAATGATTCAGCTGTTGACCACATCTCAAGATATCTGAATTGCCTCTGACCATGCGTTTCAGTTTGTACTTTTGTCTGTAAAAGCAGTGCACTATGATCTGATGTTTTGCGACCCATTAACTTGTAGAAATTGAGGGGTAGCAGGCGCAGATATTCAGCATTAACTAGCATTCTGTCCAAGTGAGCCCATGTGCGGTGTTGTCTTGCATGACCATTGCACCAAGAAAATTGTCTGCCAACTAATTTCAAGTCCATTAAGCATCTATGAATGAGGGTGTTGAATTCTTGCATTGGCGCTGATGCTCTGTGGCAGCCCCCCTCCTCTCTGTGTTAGTTCTTAGGACATTGAAGTTTCCTGCCAATATCCACGGAAGGCCCACTGTGTGTATGCCTTCCGGTGATGCCACAGGGTTCTTCTTAGAATCATTGAGCATTTAGCAAATACAAAGGTAAATATGACCTCTCCATCATCGCCTTTCCATATGCCTGTAATAGCTTGGTCGTGAATACTAATAACCTGAAAGTCTACCTCTGCCCTCCACATAATCCATAATTTTCCATTTTGATCCGCATTTGTAGTTGTGTTGGAGAATCCAAGAGAGTGAGATAGCCATCTAATCTTCCTGTTTTGCACAAAAGGCTCTGCTATAGCAAGGATATCAAGTTGTTGGATTCTTGCCAATTTTTTCATATACGGTTTAGCTCTCCTCAGCCCTCTGCTGTTCCAAAACATAACTTTGTTGGACATCTTAGTCCAATTCAGGGTTTGTTGGTATTTTTGGTCTAAACCTTGTAACTTTTGGCGGTTTTGGTGGTTCTGGCAGACCTTCTTAGTCGCATTGGAGACCCCATATAGCCCTTAGTACCATCTGCAGATTCTGATTGACATTTGCTCTCATCATTTTCTGAGTTATACTTGCTCTCATCAGCTTCTGATTCATACAACTTGAGGCCCTTGATGTTTGATTTCCTGCCAATTACAGCCCCTTTTGATTTGGATTTTTCTGGTAATGGAGCTTGATCTAACTGTCGCCAGAATCGTCCTATATTACAGTCTAAATCCCTCTCCATGTTTTGGATCTGCCACTCCACCATTTCCTCTGGTTCCTCATCTGTTTCAATTACACTGTGTATGTTGTTAGCGTAATTCTTCTGTAAGTTCAAATCTTCTATAGCTGATGATATTCCTGTATTTGATTCTTGTTGTTTCGTCATCAATTCTTTGGACTTGCTCCTCCACGAGTAAAGGATTGGAGCCTTCTCAGACCCCAGGGTTTCTTTTCCAACCTCAGGTGTCATTGCTAAATTTTGTATCTGAGTGCTATTCAACTGTGCATCAGTCTCTGATGCCTCTTCCAAGCTCCGAGCCAAATTTGCACTTTGTTGATTCATTGTGCTAACCGACATGGAGCATTCTCCCAAGCTGTTAATCAGGGTTTCAAAAATGTCCTTGCACAGCACTGATGTTGTTGCCTGAGGTTCCAAACATTTACCTAGGTCCTCTTAGTTATTTTCCTGTAGAGCAACTGTAGTGTCCTGCCCACTATCAGCTATGTGTGGCTCCTTGCTAACATCTTTATCATTCCCAAAAGATTGTTGTTGTCTTCGTTCCTCTCTCCCAGAGATTGTATTCCAGTTAATTCAGCATCCATGTCGCTCTGAATTGTTGCATCCTGAATGGGTTTCTCTACAGTCAAATTTATATTGCTCTGTTCATCTTTACCTTCCATTGGTTTCTCTGAGTAATCAGCAGCATTGGTTCTCTGCTCCTGAGCCTTAGGGATTGGTTGATCACTGGTGCCCAGTCTTATTGGCTAGGATTGTTCCTTCGTTGGTTAATTCAGTTCTGGCCACATCTTCTCATCAAGACCTGCTATTTCATTGTCATTGATTATTTCCCTTGCCTTGTGCCATGCCTTTGGCTCTTCTCTAACCCGAATGGGATATTTTCCAGTTGCGGTTTCTACAGCTAGGTTTGGCATGGCCATATGCAAGGCCTTCTTCCCCACCAATATCCGGACTGAATCGTAGTCCGGGAAGCCAGTAGACCCCTCATCCATCTGAATGAGCCTGCCAATCGGTGCTACCAATTCGGTGAAGATGCGTTTATTCCAGCAGTGTACAGGACTCCCAACAGGCAGATCCACTTGTCGTTCGGGTGCAGTGACACCTCTGGAGACCACCGACATAGGCCTTTCAGACCCATTCTAGAACACCTGCTAGAATCCCGTAGAAATTCCAGGACATCCACTTCCGACGAAGTTCTTATCAATACCTGAGACCCAGGTAACAGTGAGATGGTGACCGCTTCTAACCCTTTGCAGCTTTTAATTTCTCAGAGGATTTGCTCCCGCTATATGCCTGCAACGTCGCTACCAGGCAGTAATTGAGTCGTCTCTCCCGTGGTGGGCTCCACCAATATGACTAGTTCTTTTTGTGCGGGCGCCTGAGCAATTCCTTTGGCTTTATGTGGTTTCGCTGCCGGTCTGTGGCCTGGGGTGATAGAACCTTTGGGGTACCTCACCACATTCGCGCGTAGTGCCAGCTGATCGTGTTTTATCTCATTCAATTTCAATAGTGTTCGCCCAATTCCATCCACAATTGATTGGAATTTAACAAACCCGAACCTGTTTCCAACTTTGTCAACCTTTTTCGGGATGGTAACACTCGTGACCTCGCCTAGCTTCTCAAAGCTGCGTCGGAGAATCTCCTCTGTGGTGTCGGCCGGGAAGTTAGTGATGAAGAAAGCAACCCCTTCCTTTTTCAGAGTTTGGTCATTTATCCAAAATTTCCTGCATGGCTGATCGACCAAAGGTTTCTTGCCTCCAACCTTGGATTGTGTTGATGTTTCCGCTTGGGATTCAATCAGGTCGTCGGGGGCCGGCGCCAGAGCAGTGGGCTCCATGTCACCCAAGTCCATATCCGCCGTTTGGTGCTGGCACAGGCGTGCACGTGTGCAGTGGAGCGATGTATCGGTTGTAGGTTTCTAATGAGAGAGAAAAGATCATGTGAGAGAAAATAGAGTCTTGTAAATATGTCTACAGGCATTGAATTATAGTGATAGTCGGAACACTCCTGCATATACGTCTATAGGCATTGAATTTTCTTGTATTGATCTCATCATATAACAATAGATTTGAAATACATGAGAGCCAAAAAGATCCATATACAAAATTGGATCCGAGGGCACCCAGGAACAAAGATTTAACAAAGAATACAGATGATCACAAGTCCGAAAGAATATCATCAAACCAACTTGCCATGCGCTTCA
>JAOWBN010013199.1:0-10903 GCA_028565015.1 Pinguicula moranensis
AAGATCCATGGTCAAAAGATCTCTGAAATTTTGTTATGCATGCTTAACACACACTTATATTTACGCTTTCGCACGTATGATGCATAATGACATGTAATGTAGCGTTCAAAGATCTTAGGGTAAGCTCCAATCAGTGCGGGACAACTGGTGTGACTCCAGCAAAAAATGAAAAACACACTGTATTTATTCCAATCGATATACACCCCACATGTTTTTCAGTATCTCGAAATACACTCCAAACACTCCTCAAAACTTCAAATACAACCCCAGTATTTTCTGAATTCTCAAAAAGAACCCCATTTTTTTACCTCACATCCTCCAAGGTCTTTAGAATTATAGAAAAACCCATATATTTCCAAAACTACCAGAACGAAATCCTGTTCATTCCCTCAACCACCAAACCGCCCCCCAAAATTAAAAAAATTGCAAAACACACCCACAAATTAGAATTTCAGATTCTTTCCTCCTGATTGTTTCGGATCTAATGAAGCTTAAGCTATTTCTGCCTAGGGATCCTCACCTTTGGCTCCCACTCGATGGTTATTTGATTGTGGAGCCACAGACACCATGACTAATGATCGGTCAGTTCTTATCTCGACAAATGCTCCTCGTACAACCTGAATTAATGGTGTCGTGACTACAGTACAGGGCGATGGGACAATTGAGTTTTCTCCAACCTTGAAACTAAAAAATTGCTTATTTTTTCCTGACCTATCCTGCAAGTTATTATCTATTAGTCACGTGACCAAGGAATTAAACTGTACAACACTGATGTACCCTGCTTTTTGCTTGTTAAAGGATATTCGGACGGGGGCGATCATTGGGCGTGGCACTGAGCATAGAGGATTATATTATATGGATGACATGGCTCGCCAAGGGATCGCAATGTTGACCCATGGGACAACTGACCAACAAGCTTGGCTGTGGCACATGCGGTTGGGGCATCCATCTAATGGTTATCTTAAACTCTTATTTCCAAACCTCTTTAAACAGCAACAGTCATTTACATGTGATACATGTTGTTTAGATAAGAGTCATCGCCAATCATTTTCTTCACAATACGCGAACTATTGAATCGTTTTCGCTTGTTCATTCTGATGTGTGATGCCCTGCCCCAGATTCTGTAAAAGATGTTTTTCGCTATTTTCTCTTATTTATTGATGATTGCACTAGAATGACCTGAGTGTACTTCTTGAAAACCAAATCTGAAGTGTGTCAAAAATTTACTGATTTTTATGCCATGATTGATACCCAATTTCAAACGAAGATTCGAGTTCTTAGATCTGATAATGGGGAGGGAGTTTGTCAACCAATCTATGAAATCCTTCTTCCAAAAGCAAGGGATTATTCACCAGACTACTTGCTCCCATACACCAGAACAAAGTGGGGTCTTCGAAAGAAAAAATTGAATTATTCTGGAAATAACACGAGCCATTATGATTGAAGCTCTTGTCCCTCAAACTCTTTGGCCGGAGGCTATTGCTACAGTAGTCTACCTCATACATTCCGTACACCACTCCAAACCCTTGCTACATACACTCATATCTCCTCTATTCTCGCTTTAGCACCCCGTATCTTTGGGTATTAAGTCTTTGTTTATATTCTCCGAATAGACCGCCACAAACTAGATCCTTGTGCAGTTAAGTGTGGGTTTGTGGGGTATGGAGTCCACAAAAAAGGGTATCGATGCTTTGATCCCATTAAAATCACATGTATACTACCCTGAACTGCAACTTTCTCGAAACATCATTCTTCTATACTACCCAATTCAAAGGTCAGGGGAGCAGATTGAGACAGATCCTTTTAATTGGCTATTAAGTTCTGCCAGCTTGCCCGCCAGTGTCCTTGTCAGATCACCATGCGTTGAGAATTAACAAGATCCCATGCCTAATTATCCTTCACCTATCTCGTCCGAAGATCCTAAGGTACCCAATTCGGATCTAAAGCTTATATCTAACAATACTTCCGCTACATTGCATTCTGATATTGAAAATTCAGACTCTAAATCAACAAGTACAGGGACGAGTGACCCACAGGGACGATATATATTGCTTCCAAGAAGTACTCGAAGCATTCTACCAAAAAGATATGAGCCCGAGTACCATCCAAAAGCATCTCGGTATCTGGTAGCCAATCTGGTAAGGGGGAGACAACCAGAGCATCTGGGTGTTGCCATACCAGCTACAATACATGAGGCCCAACAAAATTTAGAGTGGTTGAAAGCAATGGAAGTTGAAATGGAGGCTCTGAGGAAAAATGACACATGGGAAAAGTGCAAGTTACCCACAGGAAAAAAACTCAATCGGTTGCAGGTGGGTGTTCAAAGTAAAATACAAAGTTGATGGATCGATTGAAAGATACAAGGTAAGACTAGTGGCTAAAGGGTACACTCAAACATATGGGGTAGACTATTCTGAAACATTCTCCCCCGTTGCAAAAATTGACACTATTCGAGTTTTGTTCTCAGTAGCAGCAAATCTTGATTGGCCACTTCACCAATTTGAAGTAAAAAATGCATTCATACATGGAGATTTGGAAGAAGAGGTATATATGTCTACGCCACCAGGGTTCTCAAATACATTTCAACAATATGAGGCATGCAGGCTAAAAAAGTCAATATATGGATTAAAGTAGTCACCACGAGCATGGTTCGGACACTTCACCATGGCTATGAAGAAATATGGATACAAACAGAGCAACTCTGATCACATATTATTTCTCAAAAGGAATGGCGAGCTAATAACTTGTCTGATTATATACTGATTATATACGTCGATAATATGATAATCACTAGGAGTGACACAACTGAGATAGTAGAGCTCCGAAGAAACCTATTCCAAGAGTTCGAGATTAAAGACCTGCGAGAACTAAAGTAGTTCTTGGGGATAGAAGTTCAAAGGTCACGAGATGTAATATTTATATCACAACAAAAATATATTCTGGATCTTCTAGCTGAAACATGACTCATGGACTGGAAACCCGCTGATACACTAGTAGTAGTGAACATCAAGTTATAGATAATTGAAGGAGCTCCTGTGGCCAACAAGGAAATATACCAACGATTAGTTTGAAAATTAATATACCTCGCCCACACTCGACCTGACATAGCCTATGTTGTAGGGGTTGTTAGTCAATTTATGCACCATCCTTAAGAAGATCATATGGAAGTTGCACTCAGGATTGTCCGTTATCTAAAGAAAACTCCAGAAAAAGGAATCATGTTTAAAAAGAACGGACATCTAGAAGTTCATGGATACACTGATGCAAACTTGGCAGGCAATCCTATCGACAGAAGGTCAACAACCTGATACTTTATGACTGTAGGGGGGAACCCGGTGACATGGAAAAGTAAAAAATGGAAGATTATGGCTCTATCTAGTGCAAAGGCGGAGTTTCGAGGCATTGCTTGAGGACTGACTGAGATTTTATGGCTACGAAAATTTCTGGCAGAGATAGGACAATCGATCCTAGGAACATGCCAATTGATGTACGACAATCGGGTGACCATCAGCATATCTAAGAATCCTGTACAACACGATCGGACCAAACATGTTGAGGTAGATCGACACTTCATCAAAGAAAAAATCGAAGAAAAAATTGTGAGCCTACCATTCGTTTGATCAGAAGATCAGTTAGCAGATATCCTAACCAAAGCAGTAACAAATAATGCCTTCATCAAAGTACTGTGCAAATTAGGAATTATAGATCTCCCAATTCAACTTGAGGAGGAGTGCTAGAATAATTTAGAATTTATCACGAAGAAAATCTCGAAAGTCACTGTGTAAAAAGGACAAAGATAAAAAAAAAAAAAAAAAAAATCTTTCTCCTTTAAATCCAAAATCTTCTCTACCCACCATATTAATTGTAAGGCGGTGAAACCGACTATAAATCACACTGTAAAAAAGGAAAGAAATACATAAAGAGGTTTTTTTTTGCACAATTGTCTATCTACTAGATCCTGACAATCTGGAATTCCTAATATAAGGGTTTGTGCTTTGTAGCACACCTATTTCTCAAGAAAGAATTAGTCCGAACATCCGGTATACTGGAAAATTAATATCAAGAGTAAGATAAATGTTAATTAACTTTGTACTTTAGAATTTCTTTGGAGAATTAAATGTCCCCTAGGGGTAATCCCCCCTGCCCAGTGCCCTGCGAAGAATCTAAAGATTAATACAAGACTTACACCAATGCAGATGCATGATGCCACCTAAAATATACAGGTACTATCAGCGGCGGCGACATGGGAATCAGCACCATCGCGGATGAATCCTGTTTGTTTGTGCGGAGGAGCACCAGGGAGGTCAAGCTCAACACCGCCGCGAGAACCCTTAACACCAAGTCGATTCCGTTCATTTCGACGGAATTAAGATATGTATGTAGTAAGAAAATCACAGAACTAATTTAACTGATCATTTCAAAACGATGCTTCTATTTATGAACAATACGGAGTTGGAGGGCATTTGATGCAATTGAGGTGAATAATGCGTGGGGGCTTTAGCCGACCTATCAAAATTGAAGCGAGAGCCGTTTTGAGTATTTATTGAAGAACAAAAGATTTGCACCTTACTTTCGATTTTGCTTGTACTTTTTTAACAACTGACGAACTAGAAAGAAAATAGTTAAAAGTAGGTCAAAAGTAGGAAATATGGAAACCATTTACTGGAAAAATGGAGTTACTGTCAAAATTACTGAAAAATAGAGGTACAATACAACTAAAATTACTGAATAAATATTATCGAAAAAACTGTCAATTAATGATACTTCCTCATTAAGATGGCATTAAGTTCCCAAAGCGAAAAAAAGTTAGAGGGGGGCGAGATGAGTAGTGGTTTTAATGATGCAATAAAACTAAATGTTAGATGATACCGATAGAGGTGGGCGGTCCGGTTGACCAGGACTGCAAATCTCCGGTACAAAAAAAATTCTGGATTTGGATCAGATCGCTTGGGATCAATCCAATCGGCCCCCGTTCAACTATCAGTGCAGTCTGGTTCCTGATTTTAGTTAATCCAATTTCAGTACGGACACGATTTGTACCTCAGTTCATGAACCGCCGGTTCGTAGCTAATTTATTATTATTATTTTTTAGTTGAAGTTTTTTTTGCCATTTAAATTTCAAAAACCATATTAATTTTTTTGGTGTATGAAAGTGTATATAAACTAAATAAAGTATATTATATAATTTATATGTACGTTTAAAATTTATGAACTACATATATAACCCTAAACCCTATATATATAACTATAAATATAAATTAGATTATTAGTTCATAATTTATAAACTTACAAAAAAAATGGAGGAGGGGCTTGAATTTAATTATAAATGAGTTAATCTTTATAATTAAGTTGCTTATGAATAAAAAGTTCGCGCATAAATAATTTTACGAATAAATAATTTGTTTACAAATAATTTATGAATAAAAATATGAGAATTCGTGCATAAATAATCTTAGGAATAAAAAAAATCATTTAAAAATAACTTATGAATGAAAACATAAAAAATCATGAATTGATCATTTTAGAAATAAAAATTCATTTAAAATAAATTTATGAATACAAAAGTTTGTACTTTTTTTGAAGCAATTTTTTTTCATACAATCAACATTTCACCCAAAAATGTCGGGCCCTTTTCCAAATCTACAATTTTGCAGAAAAAATTCGTAAAAATCCAGGAGTTGCTCATTTTTCTTCTCGGTCCGCTCTTGATTTTGAGACACGAGTGTGTGAAGAGGTGGACGGGTACAACGACCATGAGAAGAAGATGGTATTGAACTTGGATTTGGCGCCTCCTCCCCCGGTTGTAATTCTCTCGAATCTTCCAACTCAAAATGAAGATCGTGCAAATACTAAAATCAATAATGTCATCAAAATTAGAGGATAAAGAAAAAGAAATATTTCTCTTTGATATTTTGTTGGCAGAATAACAAAATGAAATTTGAAAATTGCTAAATAAAATGCACAAGAATAAGAAATTAATAGAGCTAATTGTAAAATAATAGTTGAAGAAGAAAAAAAAATTGGTCTAAATGAAATGAAGGGGTGAGTGTGATATTTATAGATGTGAGAATTTTTTTTTAAATTATAGCCGTTGGAACGTCGGTCCACCGGTTGTTTTTCAAAAAAAATACTTTTTAATTTTTTCAAATTTGACTCGGATTACTGTCCAATTGCCATTTTTTCAATTTATATACCATTTTCCCCCAATTTTTGATGGTCCAGCCGCCGGTTGGACCAGGAGGTTCAGGGTCGGTTGGGTGGACTGTCAGTCCGCAAAATTTAAAACCGAGATCGTTCCAGTTCTTGATCTAGTCTGGTTCGCAATCCATTCGCTCTGCCAGGTCACTTTTCTCCACCTTTTTTGAGAAAATTCAAAAGAAGCTGGTTTGAAAGGTGACCAGTTCTTGATCTAGTCTTATTCAAGTGCCCGGTCCATCCAATCCAAGAAAGGGGCCTTCCGGAACAAGCATAAAAGAAAATTGTGACTTTGGTCTTAACTTCCAAATGGAAGAAATTGGGTTCAATAGGATTTGAACCTATACCTTGGTCTAGAAGACCTCTATGGAGAACAGAGAATTATACAAAATAAATAAATTCATATAAAATAAATATAACACTACCTCAAATAGATTTTTAAAGCCAAAGATAGTGCACAATTTTCTAGAGGATTTGAGAGTCGTGCAACCTTCCTCTCCAAAAGAGAATCAATCAGTTTAAAAGATTCTGTCGATTCGATGACTGCGTGACCTTGTAAGTATTTATCCGGATCAATATCAATAGTACTTTACCACTAAACTTTATGGCTATAGGTAAATAGTATTGGATTAATTTTTTATTTGCAATCTCATATCCTTGATCAACCCAATTAAATGGAAGTTCATAAAACATTTTTTTTGGTTTTTTGGCAAATTAGGAGAAATATCCCACATGAATTTCACACACAAATATAAACTAACATATAAGGAAATGTAGTATTATAATCAATCATATTGGTACTAAGGTTTTAGTAGAATAACTCATATTCATCTTATATATTGACTCATACACACGTATGCTCATACGGGCCCCGACCCATTGGGTGGTATCAGCTAAATCTTCATAGAGAACGAAATAATTTAAAATAAATAGCAAGTTTGAAAAAAAACTTTGTAAAAATAATTTTAGACAATAATTTTCGGAGGCAGGTGCCAGGTGCGATAGTGAGAGTACTTTTGGTAGCTGGATATGTTCTATCCCTCTTCGCGGACAACTGGTGGAATATTGTGGGTCAGAATTTTTAACCCCATGTTTGGTAATTCACACGGGATAACGTGTGCGAGATAGAAGCCATTTTGACCGACGAGCTATCCTTCAATGATTTTAATGCGTTGTACTTTTACCAAAATGCCCTCAAAATTGAGATATAAATTTCCCAAATCCTTAGATTGAACCCTAGATTTGACCTAGTGTTCTCGATGAATTTCTCCAGATATTCCGATGCACAGATGGAAAACCCTCTGCCATCGATTGTCGCAAGCCCGTTGCAGCCATCATCTGGTCAAGCTCCTTACCAGGTTCTCATTACGCATGTATGACCATGCATACAAAGAAGGGCTATAGTATGAAGTCAAACGCCCTATGTAAGCTCCACTGAACGTAAATTGGCGACTTGGAAGAAGATCCCATCATCATTGACAGAGAGCCTGATCCCACTGTATACCGTCGTCTTTTCGCAACAAGAAGCTCATCTTCTTGCGTGTCACCAGTGAATACTTCACACAGCGGTTGGGTTTTAATGTTTTCGCATAATATTTATGTTGTATTGGTTATTGTATTTTGAACTTTATGCAGATCTATGTATGCATATGTATGTGGGAATTTCTGCATTTTTAGATCTGTGTTTTTGAGCTTTCTTGATGATGAACATATTTGGTTGTGTTCAATGTTCTTCAATGATGTAGTTTGAGTTCTCTGTGAAATTTTGTAGTGTATAAATTCTAGCTTGTCACGTCTCCATCTTCTTATTTTCTTAGGAGTTAGATTGCAGTTTGTCATATCTATGTAACGAATGAAGACCTATGTCTCCATCTGCAGATGCGTCATAAATTGCAGTGTAAAATACAACCCATAATTGATGACAAAGTTGTACCAAAACATATTAAACACAACCAAATTAATCATACACTTCTACCAAAATGTAGAGGATGCACCATTGAGTGTACCTCGTTTCATCATCTTCTTTACTCTATAATAGATTGGATCACAATTGCACTGCACCCACTGTCTTGTCATTATCTCTGATAGTAAAACTCATCCCTTGCTCACAAGCAGTATGAGTTATAAGCTCAACCTCCATCTTTACACAATCCCCTTCTCACAAGCAATATGGATTCTTGAGTGAGAGATGCATCATAAAATGCAAAGTTTATTTCATCCATAAAATTGGACACTTGTACCAAAAACAACATCCTTCTTCTCTTTTGAAACACTTGTACGATGATGAGTAACTATTAATTCTTAACAACAATGATCGAATAGGAGATGCTATAACTAACCAAACAACCGCAACTAACACCTGTGAGACAGAAGCAAGGCAACACAATTACTACACAGATGAAAGGTTCTGAGTTGCAGCACAATTAAGGCCAAAAACTTGATCAAATTCATTCCTTTTTACAAAGATTAGTACCTAGATAGCTACACAATAGAGCCAAACAAAACGCACGTGATCTGCTTACGCACAGAAACTAACAAATTATTCATCCTTTGAAAGAATACATCAGTTCATCTCAGCTTCCCTTGACAAAACACCTGGATAAATTCAGCACGGCCTTCTCCATCAAAATTGGACAAATAGTAATATTGTCCATCATGCCTGATTAGGTGATCTACAAGGCGCACCCTATTCTCCAAGTTTAGATCTTCATACTCCTCCAGATGCTTCATCAACTTGGTTGTCTTCTGCATTTTGGACTCCGCATCCATAATCTACTCCTGTTTAGAAAACATCTTTTTTGCTCTAAGGAATACTGCATCTACATTGGAAAGGGTATCTCTTGCCATACCGCAGAGGCTTGATTGGCTAGTGGGTAGTGTTTTCTTGCGCTTTCCCCGGCTAACACTAGCTTCACCGTCGACAGCTGACTGGACTTTATCATCAACACCTATTGCCTTGGGCTAAGTTGAGTCATCGATTTTTTCTTCAAAATCATCAATGATTTTATAGACCTCGGTTGGTGTCGGAGTACGTTCTCTTTATACCATGATATGGTCTCTAGCCCTTGATCCTATAGCACAGTGTTGTCCAAACAACTCACACCAAAAATCATAATACGGGAAGGTTTTGCCTCTTAGAGCAATATACTTGTTCTTCACATGTGTATTGTCAAAACAAAGAATGCACGATTACACAAAACTGCAGATAGATAAACTGCATACATCTAAATAAACAATGTACCTGTGCATACTCGGCCCACATATCCTCAAAATCCACAATTATTATTAGTGTGTTATGCCCAATCACATTTGGCCTTTATATTAACACTTTAATGTTGTATATATGATTGTAGTGACATTTAATATTTGATTTATTTATACCATTCCAAATAGTAAAGCTTGATGTTGATAACTTAGTTGGGGGAAGAATTAGAAAGAGATGTGATGATGAGATCACTCTAATCATGTTATCAATACTAAACATCTCTAACCATAGTATTAGTGAGATAAGGCATCACTAATATGGATAGATTAACATGTTCTAAGACAATTTCGTTGGAAGGAAATAGTTGATCTCATCAACTATAGTGTAGAGGCACTTAAGCTAAAAATATGAATATTTGTAGTTTACAAGTACATCGGATTGACCCGCATAGAGATCATCATATTATCAATGAATGATACTATAAAGAATAGTGGGTGTAAATGATCCTTAGACTTGAAATCACCATATAGAGATCTTGAGTATGAATGCTACTCTTTGATTCTATCCAGAGTTACACCGTAAATTGGTAACAATGGATAGTCTTGGGAATGGTTTGAAGTACGAAAAAATTATGAACGATCAATAAAAGATTCACTGCTCTTAAAACATCAGGAGAAGATATTCCTATGGCCACTTGTAAGAAGTCATAGAAGCCTTTGCAAAGCACAAGTTCAATTAGAAAAACTTTCTAATTAGAACTTAATGATTTCCAGTACAAGATTTTTTTTGTATATTAATGAGAATGACAAGTAACCTTACTATACGAGATTAGGGATATGTTATTGTTGAAAGGATGTTAATTACATGAGAACTTATTCTTGAAATGATAGTCTCATTCCATTACTATTCTCAATACTTGGGGGCCATAATATTTTGCTAGAGGTTACTCATGGTTTATGAACTAGAATTAAGGATTAATGATTTATAAGTGTTTAAAGCATTAAACATAATTTGATTATGTGAATTCAAGGTTCATTGCCAAGATATTGAGAATTTATAGGGTTACAAACATTAACACCATTCTCTTGAGGGTTAATTATGAAATGACTGAAAGTTTTGAGCTCATTTCATAAAATTCAAAAGTTTAAGGACTATTTTGCAATTATCGAATTGTTTGGGAATTTTTTTTTTAAAATCCAAAAGAGTTAGTTGAGTCATTGACACATGTAAGACATAAATAAGACATGTGTTTGGGTATGTGTCATTCTCCAAAGCATGTAAAACATGCATTTGGACATGTGTTGAGACATAAGCATGTAAGACATGCATTTGGACATGTGTCATTCTCCAAGATACATTGAGGCTACGTTTGGTAGCCGGTTTCTGGGCGGATTAAGTCGGGTAACCGAGGGTTATCCAACTTTACCCGGCGTTTGGTGGGCACGCACTAAAAAATGCCGGGCCCGAAGGATTACGTTCCGGCCCGGGATTACTGGCGGATTG
>JAOWBN010013210.1:0-10903 GCA_028565015.1 Pinguicula moranensis
GGTGGTACTGCAATTTCATGGAGATCTACTAAGCAGACATTGACGGCCACATCATCCAACCACTAAGAGATTATTGCAATACATGAAGCGAGTAGAGAATGTGTTTGGTTAAGGACAATCATTCAACATATCTGCCCAACATATGATTTATACAATATCTCAGACACGCCGACACAGTTATATGAAGACAATGTTGCTTACATCACTCAGCTCAGAGGAAGATACTTCAAAAGTGACAGAACAAAGCATATATCCACAAAGTTTTTCTACACACATGAATTGTAGACAAATGGAGAAATCGACATCAAACAGATCAACTCAAGTGACAATTTAACCAATTTATTTACGAAGTTGTTACCTAAAACAATATTTAAAATATTATATCTGGTATTGGTATGAGACGTCTCAAAGATGTCTGAAACATACTTTCAAGGGGGAGAAACAATGCGCAGTTATACTCTTTTTCCTTCGCTCAGGATTTTTTCCAACAGGGTTTTTCGTAAGCAAGGTTTTAACGAGGCAACTTTGGCATACTCTTGAATCATGAAGAATCCAATGAGAGGACCATAAAAGAACCCTACTTAAGGAGATAACAAAAGTATGTATCCTTGAAATTCGGTCAATCAAGGGGAAGTATTGTAAATATACATAATTATATATAAATGTGTATTGATTGTGACCGTTTCAGTATATATATCCTTTGTAATTCTCGGTCCTAAACTTCTATATATAGAGGAGTCTAATAAAAATAGTATACAAATTTTTGACAAATATTCTAATCTTTTTTTATTTTCTCTCAACTTCTTGATATTACAACAAATATCAATATTTGCAAAAAGTGCTTGTCCATAATATTTGTCCTGCTCTCTCTAAACTTTTTCTCTCTCTAGTCTCTAAAATTCCTAATTTTTCTCTCTTCAACCGACAAAAGTCGACGTTGCCTTTATTTAATGGTCCTCTTGTTCACACGGAGAACGTTAACGATGGCACAGTGGCGGAGGCGGCCCAAGCATCTCAAGACAATCCATCTATTGATATTCCTCGGACTGTGAGGGCTCCTGTCGTGACGAAAGAGATCCCGGAGCCAAATCAGCCTACCTACGCAACGGCAGCTGTGAACAGACCATTGCTAGCATTTAGAATTGGAACGCGCGTAGTGGAGCTTATTGACGGCATAATTGGATTTGGCTTCTCAAACGAGGAAATAGACATTATGACTGAGGACCTAACCCACTGTTTGGTGATCAAATTCTCGAGGTGTCAACCGGCCATCAAAAAAATCTGAGTGGTTGTTCGGAAGTCATGGGGGTTATCAAGGCATGGCCTCGCTTGACTCATGGTACAGGACAATTATCATGTTCTAATTCAATTGGACACTGAACATGAGGCCTGGCCTCGCTTGACTCACGGTACTAATCCAATTGGACAATGAACATGATTTTGAGCACAGTTAGACAAGGGAGAGACAGATCCTCGAAAGCAAACTCTTTCGATTGTTCAAGTACATGCCAGGGTTTACTATGGAGAGGGAATCTCTTCTCGCTCCTGTGTGGATTTCGCCTTTTGGCCTTCCAGTACATATGTCTAGAAAAGATTTTCTTCAAGTGATTGTGTTCCGTCTTGGCAGATATCTAGGAGTTGATCACAACATACTCTATAGGACACGAACTAAAGAAATCTGTATCTGTGTGGAAGTAGATTTATCAGAGAAACTAGCTGAATTAATTGCCTTGCAAAGTGGATCCCATGGCATTGCTTTTCAACGGGTGGTATATAAGAAGAAAGGTGCTTATTGCTTGAAATGTTCTTGTCAGGGTTACAGTGATTAGGAATGCGAATCCAGAAAGGGTAAGAAGTGTATTGAGGTGACCAAAATTTGGCATAAGGAGGATGATAAGCAAGAAGGTAAACGATTGGATAAGGATAAGGATGACTCTGGGGATAAAAATGCAGAGAAGTTTGTCCAAAGGAAGAATCAGGTAGATTGCTCTAAAGAAACTTAAGAGCGGGACAAGGGTCTTGTGCCAAAGGTAACCAGAGTTAATTCAGTGGCAGCGGCTACAAACATAGCAACCTTTTCATTGTGTTTCAAAGCTAGCCTACTGACGAGACTCTGAGATTAGATGAGAAATGCTAGGAATAATACTTCATCATGGGGACAGGAAGCAAACAATGTGGAGGGTGGAGTTGAATTCTAAGATTCTGTTGCAGGAGAAACAAGGGATGGTATTGGAGAATATGGGAGTGGAATCTTATACCATCAGTAAGGAGGGTGATGATATTGAGATCCTTCATTAGAAGTGCATTGAGACAAAAGCAATATATATAATGGCTTGGAATTGGGCAAAACTATTGGTAATTTTTGGAATTCTAAAGACTTATACGCAGAAACCCCATTACCGATGTGGGAGAGGACGTGGCTGGAGTAGCTCAAATCAACGAGATTGGAAAATCCTCCAATGAATTGGAGGGTGTTGCTAAGTATCTGGCATTTACTCACGTAGACGAGGGGATCCGTCCCAAGGAAATATCCCGCAAGCAGCGATAGCTGGCTAGGCAGCTAAGCCTAGATCGGTGAAGAAACTTAACATTTCCACCAAGCTTGAGTGGGACAATACTGTGGTTTTGGTGGGAGGTAAATTTGCAGAGACTCGATGTAAGGAACCGATTAGACCAGGTGATGATAAACCTAGTTGCTCTGGCTCAACAAGTTCATATGCACAACCTCTTGTTACTTCAGGGATTACAGGAAAATGGATTTTGACTAAGACTCCAACTTTGAGAGTAGAAGATGTATCTTCAGAGCCTATACTTAGATGGTCTTTTTGTCCAAATGAAATCTCAATTAGATAATAAGATGGATCAAGAAGCACGGGGGCAGGAAAAACAAAGCTGTATGAAATCAGACCCTGATATTCCCAAGAAAGAAAGCCTCTTACCGCAAGAGTAACCTAGGGTGAGAGTCAAAATGGGGGTGGGGTGGGTCGAAACTCCATACCTTCATAAATGTATAACAGCTTATTTTGAAATATTTGAGTGTTGAAAAAAATCAAGAAAACACCTTCGACGTGGTTGGTGTTAGACTAGATAAAGTTTAGAATAAGTAGTGGGGTTGTGATTAAAACTGTACAAATGATAATCCCTGATATTTAGGGATTATCCCTTATCTAATCACCCACTACTAGTAGTGCATTACCTCTATAAAGATTGTGTTACCATATGAAGAACATAAGAAGAAAAAACTTAACATATTTTTGTTCAAATAAAAATCATCTTCAAAACATGGTATCAAAGCAGTGTGATCGATCATGAGATTCAATCAACACAGTTCATCATATACCGGTAGCCTTACCTGCGGTACTACAATGGTTGAACCACCAAACAACCAAGGAACCACTCCATAATAGCCTGTGGATGCATCAAATGTCCTGGAGGTGCAACCAAATGGGAATACCCAGCCATCAGGAAGTACTCAATTTCCAGATAGCCAAATCCCGGTAGCACCAAATGACCAATTTTTAGTACAACTCGTAGATTTGATGAAACAGATGCAACCATCAAACACAAATCAACCAGTGGAAATTGCCATAAAGCTGAATGAGTAAAATTATGGCATTTGGGCATGGCTCATGCGGATGGCAATAGGTGGTAGGGGGTGCCTAAGTCATATCACTATCAATCCCTGAACTCCTCCAGTCCATGATCCCATGGAATCTCAATGGGAGCAGATAGATCTCAGTGTTTGCTCTTTGATTCTCCACAACATCAGCGCAGATCTCGTCCACAATTATGTGGACTATCCTTCGGCTCATGAATTGTGGACAATCCTTCTAACAACATTTGGCACTGGAGGACATCCACTACAAATTTGCGACCTCGCAGTTTGTGCAACAGAAGTAGGGTAGTATGCCCCTAGAGCAACTATTCAGTAACTTACAATGCATCTGGAAGGAGATTAATTGCTGCCAACTGAACCCAATGACGACGACACTAGATATTGGCACCTTTAATCGCCTACGGCAGGAAACCAGATTATACCAATTCTTGTCGAACAGTGAATGATGATTATGATGCAATTCAATGGGATATCCTCAATACCAAGCCATTACCCTCAATTGAATCAGCTTATTCAACCATCCGTAGGGAAGCGGCCTGTGTTGGTATCTTTAATGCATATGAATTCGGGACTGGTACATCAATGGGTAATGGCAGCAGCTTGGTGGTCCAAAGCAAATATGACAGCGAAAAATATTCCAAGAAATCGTGTGAGCTTGGGGTGGACAAATCCACTCTCTATTGTACTGATTGTAAGAAGTCGGGCCACAGTACTGAGGAGTATTTCAAACGAATTGGTTATTCAGATTGGTGGTTGGACATAAAGAAGCGTGGGACCAATCCAGGCTCCGTCGATCCCGCGATGAGCAACCCTGCCGCTGCCAACATCACCGGTGACAGAGACCCACCTGGAATTTCGAGTTTCGGTGAAATTGCCATTGGAACGTCAGGCAACATTATTGAAGGTAATCGACCGAATGTCAAACCCTTGCCATTCGGCCCTATCCAACTCCTAAATTGTCTATAATTGGCTGCTAGACGGACTAGCGGGCCCCAATATTTTAAACCTGGTTATTTTGGTGATGAACCAGCTGTTGTGTGTACGATCCATGGTACTTGTTCTTGGTTATTTGATTGTGGCGCGATGGATATAATAACAAATGATTCTAGTGATACTCGGGTACCATCTGTTCCAAAATGAACTTGCATCCAGACCGCAAATGGGGGACTAGAAAGTGTACAAGGCACAGGATCAATTGAGTTGTCTCCAACATTAAAGTTGCAAAATTGTCTATTTGTTCCTAATATTTACTGCAAATTATTGTCTGTTAGCCATGTCACGAAGGAATTAATTGTACAGTACTAATGTATCCTACTTTTTGTCTTTCCTACTTTTTGTCTTTTGTAGGATATCAGGACGAGAGTGATAATTGGGCGTGACACTGAGCAAGGTGGTCTGCACTAAGTCGATGAGGTTGCTCACCAGAGAACATGTATGCTGGCTCATGGTGCTGCTAAGAGGCAAGCTTGGTTATGGCACCACATACTGGGCCATCAATCTGTGTGGCATCTTAGATTATTATTTTTTGCAATTTTTCCGAAATTAATCTTGCGTTTACTGCAAAACTTGTGTATTAGCCAAAAGTCATAGACATTCTTATCTATTGATTAATACTCGATGAGATCTTCATTTTTCCTTATTTCACTATGATGTCTTGGGGCTCGCCCCCACTACTTATCGGAATGATTTTAAGTATTTTGTGCTATTTATTGGCGATTGCACTCACATGACTTGAATTCATTTCTTGAAACATAAGTCGGGGGTTTCCCAATTGTTCATTGAGTTTTATACTATGGTCCTAACTCAATTTCATAGTTCTATCCAAACCCTTCAGTAAGACAATGGTGGGGAGTTTGTTAATCATACATTGCCAAAAAAAAAAATTCGTGACAAAGGTCTCGTCCATCAAACCACCTGTGCTCATACCCAAGAACAAAATGGGGTTTCTGAGAGAAAAACTGACTCATTCTGGAAATTAATTGGGCTCTTCTTCTCGAAACACATGTATTTTTTGGTCAGATGCCGCTTCTATAGCCGTGTATTTTATTAATCTGCTATTCACAAAATTTTAAACCTCAAAACACCACTCCAGACCCTAACTGCCATGGTCTCAGTATCTCCGCCCTTAACCCGTTATCCTCGGGTATTTGGGTGTTCACTCTATGTTCATATACCAAAAACTGAATGCACCAAACTCCCTGCATGTGCCGTCAAGTGTGTCTTTCTTGTATATGAGCTTCATTAAAAGGGTTACATATGCTATGATCCTAAAACATGTCGAATGTTCACTACGATGGATTGTGACTTCCTTTAAACTGAGTACTACTATAGCCAACCCACTGATCAAGGGGGAGTTTCACCATGTTCGGTTGATACACTGAGTTGGCTAATTGCTCCAGTTGATCTGGTATCACCTGTCCAGAGCACGACATCAGACATTGATATTCTCACTACTGACATAGTACAAAACACCATACAAACATCTTGCCCAACCAACTCGTGTTCCCCTGCCCCGACTGGTATCCCCGAGGTTAGTACTTCTGAGTTCATTTCATCAGATGATATTACTATAGGTATTTTTCCTGCAGATGTCTCGGATAGCCCTATACCAGCACCCGTACATGAATAGTGTGTCCTATCATCCAGGAGTACATGTGGAGTTCCTGCACGCCGGTACGAACCGGAGCACATCCCACAGCAGTCAAAGTATCATGTGGCTAACCTGCTCAGGGGGAGTGAGCTAATGACTACTTTAGCATTCTCTGCATCCGTCTATTTAGAGATACTTCCCAATAACATCTAGGAAGCTTTAGACTTTGATGAATGGCGGCGTGCTATGGAAACTGAAATGGCTGGCTTAGAAAAGAATCACACATGGGACATTTGCCAGCTACCTTTAGGCAAACGTCAAGTGGTCTGTCGATCGGTTTATGCAATCAAACGACAATCTGATGGATCTATTGAACGCTTCAAGGCACGCTTGGTAGCAAAAGGATATGCTCAAGCTTACGACATTGATTACTCCGAAACATTTTCTCCAGTGGCGAAACTTGATACAATCCGTGTGTTATTCTCTGTTGTAGCTAATCTAAACTGGCCCCTACATCAATTTGACTTAAAATGTGTTTCTACATGGTGATTTAAAGGAAAAAGTTTATATGGAAGCACCATCTAGATACTCAGAAGGTCTACAAAAGAGTGAAGTATGCCGATTATGAAAAGCACTCTATGGCCTTAAGCAGCCACCTCGAGCGTGGTTTAAAGATTTTACTCTTGCTATGAAAAAGTACGGGTATACGCCAAGCAATGGAGATCATACTCTATTCCTCAAAAGAAAGGGTACACTCATTACTTACTTAATTATCTGTGGATGACATGTTTATTACAGGAAGTGACAGTGAGGAAATAGAAGAACTCCAAAATCTGTTTGATAAGTTTGAGATGAAATATCTCGGTCAACTGAAGTACTTTTTAGGAATAGAGGTTTAAAGAACAGAACAAGGAATCTTTATTTCACAGTAAAAGTGCATACAAGACCTATTGGCAGAGACAAGATTATTAGATTGCAAGACGGCAGAGACACCTACCGTTACAAATCAAAAATTACAAATAACTGAGGATGCTCAACTCGCTAATCAGGCACGCTACAAACACCTGGTGGGAAAGTTGATCTATATAGCTCACACCCGGCCTGATATCTCTTATGCAGTTGGAGTAGTCAGTTAGTTTATGTATGGACCACAGGAAAACCATATGGAAGCTACACTCCAGATTGCACGATACATCAAGGGTTTACCAGGAAAGGGAATCTACTATCAAAGAAATGGTCATCTAAAAATAGAAGGATACACAGATGCTGATTGGGTAGGAAATCCAGTTGATCGAAAATCTACAGCCGGCTATCTTATGTTGGTTGGTGTGAATCTTGTCACCTGGAAGAGTAAAAAATAAAAAGTGGTGGCTTTGTCTAGTGTTGAGGCATAATTTAGGGGTGTGGCGCGTGGATTGACTGAAATCCTCTGGTTGAAGAAATTGTTGGCAGCACAGGAGAACCTATGAAAGACACGTGCCAACTCAAATATGATAGTAAAGCAGCCATTAGCATTCCAAAAAATCTAGTCTAACATGGCAGAACCAAACACGTGGAAATGGATCAACACTTTATCAAAGAAAAATTAGAGAATAGCACTGTGAGTATTGCATTTGTAAGATTCGAAGATCAGTTGGCAGATATCCTGACCAAATTTGTGCCTTAACAAGCGTTCCATGATGTACTTATCAGGTTGGAAATTGAAGAAACCGCAATTCAACTAGACAGGGAGTGTTAGACTAGATACAATTTGAATAAGTAGTGGGGTTGTGATTAAAACTGTAAATGGAACAATCCCTGATATTTAGGGATTATCCCTTATCTAATCACCCACTACTAGTACCTTACCTCTATAAAGATTCTGTAATCACGTGAAACACATAAGAAGAAAAAACTGAACATATTTTTGTTCAAATAAAAATCATCTTCAAAACATTTGGTTAATCAACTCTCAGTAGTCTTTTTTCTATTGCGGGGCCTTTCTCTACAGTCAATAATATGTACAGTCTTGCATAAGAAGTTCAATTACCATATTTTGCATCCAATGAGGAATCTAAAGGTAAGTTGTTGATATTTGGAAAAGAAGAAAATGACATCGAATTGGTTAGTTTGTTGTCTTAGGTGATCACTGGAACGTGGAAGCAAGGAGTTGTTAATATCTTGATATCATTTATGCCAAATTTTAGTACACCTAGGCCTATCCAATGATAGTGGCGGTGACAATTTTTTCTCCACCGCCATCGCGACCAGCAGTGAACGGTAATGGTCCCAAAAAGTGCCACCACAATTAAAATGGTTAATTTATAATTTATACTTAATATTTAACACTCATAATTAGATAAATTAAGTATATTATAATTAAATAGACTATGAATTAAATTAGGTCAATTAATTTTGTGCTAATTAATTAGGTAATATTTTTGGTAATTTGTTTAAATATTTTTGGTAAACAAACTCTTAATTTGGGTAAATTATAATTAGATAAACTAGAAATTAAATTAGGTTCATTAATTTTTTGCCAATAAATTATGTAATTATTTTGGTAATTTAGTTAAATATTTTTGGTACTCGGACTCCTAATTTAGGTAGATTATAATTAGATAGGTATGATGTTTCCATCATACTATGCCTTCTTCTCGTCTGGCTTCCTTTTCATTTCTACAAATGAACATAACAATGGCAGATGGCATAATCTATTTGTGGGTATTGGTTGGTCGAGTTTTTTTAGAGTAAAAGTGGTAACTACTTTTTCGCTATCGCTATCGTTACCACTGCCACCATTATGCAATGTGGTAATGGGTAGTGATAGCGGTACTCAAAGACGTGAGTTGTGGAGTTATCTATTGAATCTACAGAGTTCTTGGGTGCCCTGGATGGTAACTTGGGATTTTCAAAGCAACTCTGAACGAAGAGGAGGTGCAGTAAGACCAATACTCCAAATGTAGGAGTTTAATGACTTCATATACTCGGGAGGATTACTTGATCTCCTGAAAAAATGGATCACATATATCCTGGTGTGGCGGCCAAGGAGGTTTAGCCAGAGTATGGGCTATGTTAGATCAAGTCTTTGGACCATCGGTCTATATTGGTAAAATTCGAGACCCCTTCTCCCATGTACGAGGTGAAGCACTTCAAATATCTTAATATGTGGTCTGATCCTGAGGAATTTTTGAGGATGGTAAAGGATAACTGGAATCAGGAGAATAATCTTGGGGAGGGTGTGTTTGCTCTTGGGGCATTATGTATTTCCTATTTCCCAAAGGACAAACTCACTTGATATTAAATATATGGCTCCCACATCAAATCCTTCGGCAGCTACAATGATGGCCTTCGTAGAAAAATATTACGTCTCCTCTACTATTTCAGAACATGACGCTATTAATGGCAGTACACCTTTGGCCGAAATGTCCCACAAAATATACACAATATCTCAAAATAATTGTTAAAGTTTGGTTATAAAAACATATCATGTATTGCATAAATGTAAGTATCAATGGAAGATTTATTTCTCAAACCACCGAAGTCTCCATGGCTTCTCTAAACATTTTCATGTTATCAGAGCGACAATAAGGCTTAACCACCCTTATTTCTTGTTTTTTTCCTTATGCTTTCGGACCCTATTTTCTATTTTCTTGTTTTTAGTAAAAAAACAAGCTGCTTTCTTCCACTGTTTGCATTAGATCTACCAGATCTAGGCCAAATTCTGCTGGATCTGCCATCACACCAAGCGCCCTGGATATTTCCTATATCTTTTGATGGCCATCCAAATGATTCCAGTAGCACATCCAAAATTCCAAATATTGAAAGTTGTCTCACGAGCTGAAGAGGAAGTCCAAACTTTTTGTTTCTGCCGGCGGTGAATATAGGAAATACCATGATATTCTTCCTCAGTAGAGCAGGAGAGCGAGGACTGAAAATCGATGGAAAATTTCTTAAAATTCTTGGAAAGATTTCTTGTGCTTATCTCAGACCAGTCAAACGACCATGTCTTGAAGATCTTTCCTATCTATCCGTAACTGTCTTTCTATGATGGGCCATCTCTTTGGGAAATTGATTTTTAACTCTGGCATCTCTTCAAGTATGAAGACTTATTGTGGAAGCGATAAGTGAATAAGACTCGAAATAGCTCCATTTGATTGTGCTTGGCATGATGATTTGAGGTTCAGGGAAGCTGGTAGAGGTTGTGTAGCTTTTGCTGCCTTTGCATACAACGATTTCACAGGTGAAAATGCTGGCAATAAGTATTACCAAGAGGTTGAATATTGAGGTCAATGGGAAGACTGTTGTAGATGTTTTTGGAGTCAACCTTTACTACACTTCAACATTTCAGTCATTGGATTAGCGTCTCTGGATCATAATCTCCTAGGCTGAATTAATCACATTGAAGGGGCTATAAAAGTCCCTTTACATTCCAAGAACCAAATCTCCTCTCCGAGGATGATTGGGAACAAGCCGAAAGAAAACTTATTATTTTTGGTTTCTCAACGCATGAGTTATGAGAGTTGTATCTAATCTCTGTAGGCATGTAGCCTTTATATAGAGATTTAACTGGGTAGTTAGACGGGCTTGTGGTTAAGTGGGCTTTAGGTTTAATTAATTAATTAAATGAATTAATTAATCTAATTAATCCAACAGCTCCCACTCGGCCTCGCAGGCCGTATCATCCCACATCTTAGTACACTTAAACACTCGGCCAC
>JAOWBN010013221.1:0-10902 GCA_028565015.1 Pinguicula moranensis
CTCCTGCCGCTCCCATCTTGGCCAAGTGGTCTGCTATGGCGTTTCCTTCCCGGAATTGATGTTGGAATTGCACTCGCATGTCCTTTAGCTCATTTTTAAGCTCCTCCCAGAAGTCCCATAGGTACCAAGGTGTACAATAATCTTGCTTCACCCAGTTTGTCAAGAGTAAAGAATCCAATATAATGTTTCTCCATCCCTTCTCCTTGCAAAGCCGAAGGCCGGTCGTTGCAGCTTGCATTTCAGCTCCATTATTTGTACCTGTACCCAGGTGTACCGTGTAAGCCAGGAGCATGTTTCCCTGCTCATCTCTGGCTATGCCTCCACCTCCCGTGATCCCTGGATTTCCGATGCAGCTTCCGTCTGTATTCAGCTTGATCCAATTCTTTGGAGGTCGCTGCCACTTTACCAATCTCAGATTGCCTCTCAGTTTCCAATTTATGTGGATGTTGAGTTGCTGTATAATGGCCTTGTCATGAGCCTGCATGTAGAGTTTTATAGAGGTTAGTTCAATTGATTGAGCAACATAAGTAATTACCTCCCTTCATGTTTGGTCCGACGTATGCACAATCCCTTCGAAGCGAGCTCGACACCTGTGAAACCACAAAACCCAAGTCAAAATTGCAGGCAAAATTGTAAACAAAAATCCTCTCAAACCAACTTTGTTGGCTAATATTTTCCATTGTAGGATCCGGTCGCGCCAACTTTGTGGATTGACGAAAGCCAATCCTAGCAGGTGAGCTACTCTATCCCACAAGTTGTCCGCCAGCGCTCCAGTTGATAGTATATGATCCGTGGATTCCTGCTTTCTATTTGGGCAACAGTGGCAGGCCGAGGCTAATTTGATGCCTTTCTTTATCAGCTGTTCATCCGTTGGCAGGCAATGATTCCAAGCCTTCCAAGCACATAGGGACATTTTTGGAGGGCTTGCTCCAAACCCACTCATGAACCTCAAATACCTCCGCTCTCGTTCTGATTTCGTTCCCGCAGATTTAATGGAAAATTTTCCATCTCTTTCCGGTTTCCAGACAACGATATCCTTGCCCAGTTCATAGCGTGGTGGCCTTAATGTCAATATTTCATCTGTAAGTTCTTCTCCCAGCGACTGCCTCAATCTCTGAAGATCCCAATGTCCATCATTAGTGAAATCCCTCACACACGCCCCTGTATCAGATATATGTTGGACTCTTGAGTTCAAGGAAGTTGAGACAATCCATTTGTCGAACCAAAATGCCGTGTTACCTCCCCGCAGGAAGATTTTTAAATGTTCGGCCACTTCATCCCTTCTTTCCATGATGGATTTCCAGAGTCTTGAATCCGTAACTCTGATATGCCTAGCCATCAAGTGTTTGTCTCTGAGGTATTTTGCTTTTAAATACCTCGCCCATAAGCTCTCTTCCGTGATTAGTTTAAAGCATAAGCGCATCCCCATCGCCTTTTGTATATCTGCTAAATTCCTTAAACCAAGGCCACCCTCTTCCTCCGGTTTACAGAGGGCCTCCCACCGTTTCCTGTGCAATTTTTGTTTACCCGCCAATTCACCCCAAAAGAAATTAGCCATGATAGAGCTTATTTCCCTCAGCGCATAGTGAGGTAGTTTCAGAGCTGCCAGAATGTGCATAGGCAGGCTACCTAGCACGTGTTTTATCAGAACAAGACGACCGCTTTGAGTCATGCTCTTGCCTTTCCATCCGGCCACCTTGTTCCTTATTTTTGCTAACAAAGGTTCCAGCATAGACCTGCAAAATCTACCTGTACCCAGCGGGGCTCCAAGGTAGGTCATAGGCAGCCTACCCTCACTAAAACCCGTAGACTCCAGGATCTGGTTTCTCCTTGATAGTGTGATACGTCTGGACATAAAAGCAGCTGATTTTTCGCAGTTTACTTCTTGCCCAGACCATGTGCAATAAGTCTCAAGCACCCTTTTCAGTTCCCTGATAGATCTTTTGTCCCCGCTTGTGAATATGAGTAGGTCATCCGCGTACATCAAATGTGTGACTTGGGGAGCCCCAATTGGATGATAGAACCTCCGTATTCTTCCATCCGTGAAGGCCTGCAATAGTAATAGAGACAGGATGTCTTGAGCCAATATAAAAAGTAGCGGAGATATCGGATCCCCTTGCCTCAAACCTCGGGAAGACTTGAAAAAACCCTCTGTAGCTCCATTAAACTGGACTGAAAACCACTGATCCCGGAAACACCACATGATCAAAGTTCGTACTTCTATACTAAACCCTTTAGCATCCATCACTGCCTCCAAGAACCTCCATTGCATCCTATCAAAAGCTTTTGTCATATCTATTTTACAGACTAGGTTACCTCCTGTGTGTTTTTTATGTAAGGCCAATAAGATTTCCTGTGCCAAAGTAATGTTTTCCAGAATACTCCTGTTAGGTAGGAAGGCTCCTTGTTCCTCTGAAACTATCTTGCCCATCATCTTTCCCAGCTTTTTTGCAATAACTTTAGAGATGACCTTGTAGAATACTGTACAGAGGCTTATTGGTCTGAAGTTGTTGAGAGATCGAGGCTGATTTGTTTTGGCTATGAGGGTGATTATATTTGATGTGAACATTCTGGGAATCTGCGAACCCGTAAAAAAATCCCTCACGGCACCGACAAGGTCCCTCCCTGTTATTGTCCAAGTGGCCTTAAAGAAACTCGCCCCAAATCCGTCCGGCCCCGGAGAACTACTGTTCGGGATTGCCCAAACTGCCTCCTTAATTTCCAGCTCCGAAGGCATAGCTCTGAGTTGATTATTTCCATCCATGGAAAGCTTTGCTATGCATAGACTTTGCATCTCTGTAAACTGTGTATCTATATCAGGAGGAGAAGGTGCCAATAGTTGTTGGAAGTGCTGGGGCAGCCGCATGAATGGCTTGTATCCCCTCAATCCTAACTCCATTTGGGAGGGAGATGAAATCAATCTTTTGTTTGTGCTGCCTTACTCTAATCGCTGCATGAAAAATCTTTGTGTTTCTATCTCCCCTTGCCACCCAGTTCTTCTTCGCTTGTTGCTCTAATCTGCTAAACTCCCTGTCTTCCCATAGCATCAGTTCAGACTTAACTGTCAGGTACTCCTCCTCTAAGTCTCGCGAGTAATTTAGTTGGAGGAAGTCTTCTAGATTGCTTACCCTAGCCTCCAGCTGTCGGATCTGCTGCTCAACCTGTCCAAAACAGTTTCTGTTCCAGACCCGCAACACTCCTCTTAGGTGTTTGAGTTTTCGACCCAGCGTAGTCATATTCGGAGGGCCAGAAAATTCAGTCCAATTTGCCTGTACCATTGGCAAGAAATGTTTGCTCGATATCCACATATTTTGAAAACGAAAAAGCCTCCTCCCATATTGGACTTCCTGACTTTCTAAGTCTACCAACAGTGCCCTGTGATCAGATCTCTTCCGAGGTAGTAAGCTATAACGGCCTCCGACACGCCATTGGAGGAACTCTGCATTGACTAGAGCCCTGTCCAGTTGAGCCCAAGCTCGGTTTGTCCCCCTCTGGCCATTACACCGGGACAATTTGGTTCCATTACACCTTAAATCAACTAGCGCGCATCTTTGAATACTGTTGTTGAATAAACCCTAAACCCTAAACCCTAAACCCTAAACCCTAAATATTTTAACAAAAAAGTTAGCATATTTTAGCCAAATTTTAATAGTGTTTCGACCGAAAAAAAAATGTATGGGTCAAATTTTAGTATTATATTATTCCAATGGTAGATCTTGAGCCTTAAAAAAATTCAAGTAAAAATCAAAAGTAATAAAAAAAAATTTGGCCCATGCCAAACATATCTCAAAAGCTCATAGTTTTTAATTTCTACAATCACCCATATTTTGAGTATGTGGATGGACTAATTAAATATCGAATAAAATTTTAAAAATTATTCAAATCCTAATATTTGAAAGAGTGGAATTTGAATACTAAAAAGTTTGAAATTGTGAAATAACTTGGTTGAAGAAGTGAAGATAATCCACAAAAAATTTATAATCATTGATTCTAATTCTATTATCGATGAATATTTATGATAATAGTGGTCGTCAGTAAGGGCAAATCCATAAATTTTTATTATAAGGGGCTAAATTTTTTTTGGTGTTGCATTGAATATTTTTTAGAATTGCAAATAATTTTTTTTAGGGGCATTAAGTTTAAAGTAAACCAATATAACAAAAAATTACTACTGACACAAATTAACAATAAAAACAAATTTTAAAAGCAATCCATTTTTTTCAAATAAACTGTAAATGTAACAATTACAGGTATTCAAACACTTAACAAGTATATACACAAATCAGATAATTTTCATCGAAAATAAAATTGAAAAATTAATTAGATTAATCAAATACCTAAAGTTAATAATCTGAAAACATTAATAAAGAGTTTTTCAGAGAAAAATAAGGCCCAAGGGACCAAAAAATGGGGGCCATAGGGTAGGGGCATGGTGGCAGGGTTGGGCTATGCTGGGCTAGGTCTTGACAAAGCCCCCCTAAATCCGCTCTTTATCATTGGAAGTGAAATATATTGATATTGTTATTGTTTGATTATATATATTTTTAATAGAGTGAACTTTGTAGTTTATTAAACTATTTAATTTATTTATTTTTATAATTGAATTTTATTGAAAATTAAATAAGTTTATTAGAGAATAACCACAACATTTATAGCTATATTAAATTTGTTCCCATATTTGCATCTCAACTTCAACCGAATCTAATGCTTCTAGATCAACCTTTTTAATCTTCAGTGATTTCTTTCCGGAAGGAGATTAGGCTGCATAGTCTAGGGATTCTGAGTCAATCTACCAGTGTATGCCCTTGCTCATGTTCTTCATTGCTTTGATCTATTGCCATATATTCAATTAAATTCACTCCAAGTTTGTTAATGAGTGTAATTCACCCTCAAAACTTATTATATTTCTCTATGTTCACAAGTACCGCACCACTGCATGCCAAGTAATCTTCCACAAGTCTTCACCAATCCTGTCACTTAGATTTTCCATGCGACCTGTGAAGTGCTTCATAATAGTATACTGATATGTGTATTTTACCTTAAACCATTTTTAGACCATTTGCCAGAATTTTGCCGCATTGCTGCATTTTAATAATAAGTGGTGTGCAGTTTTCCATTTCTTGAGCACACATCATACATAAACTTTCTTGTTGGTTCAACCTTATTCCTCGTATGGCAAGATTGTCAAGTGTTGGTATTTTGCATGTAAAAAGCGCCAACAAAATGCTTGAATTCTTTTATGTGATATTTTGCACGAGACTTTTGCTATTTGTCCATCTTCCTCCGTCGATTTGAGCATGTTGTTAATTAGTATCTTGTAAGCTGATGAAACTATGGCATTATAGTTGCTCAGAGATTGTAAGAGTGCCACAAGTAAGTTTATTTTTCTTCCTCTAGGTGCTCGCTTGAACTCGAGATTCCAAATTCTATGATCATTTTCCTCTGTTGAAATTTCTACAATTGTGTGTTGCTATTGTGAACTCTGTTTGTATAACTTGGCATAATTTAAGGTCAAACAACCTTCATTCATCAAATTGTATGAGTTGATAAAATTATTTTTTTAATGATTATTAAATTGATAAGTTATTATTGCCTCCCAAATAATTATCTATACCTTAATTTTAAAAAAAAAATATTTATACCCTAGTTTTTTTTTAAAAAAAAATTGGCTCCGTAAGTTTTTGTTCCCTTGATCCTACCTAATCATCAACCCAAAAAACTGATGTGAAATGTGTCCAAGTATGTTTTTGTTTGGTTGTAAGAACACCTTCGTGACATTCCGCGCAATAAATAGGATAAATAAAGACTTCAACTTTTCTCGATGTTTGGGTAAAACATGGATGTGGAAAGACTTCAACCAACGCACCAGATTTGACCTCAAGGCTCAATCACGTGTCGTGTTCCCCTCCTATTCTCTCTGGACCCATCATGTTCCATGGCTTTTCTAGCTTTGACTACCTTCATATCACTATTCCACATGGAATAGCTACAAGCACTTGGGGGCTCGGGGTGGGTAGTTAGTGGCCGGTGGGTACATCCGAAATTCCACTTCTTCGCCGTTAGGATAATCAGAAGGGAAAATTTTCCTGTTCTACCATTACAGGACAGCTAGAAAGAGAAAAGGAGACCAACTTCCAACCCCCACAAAACCCAGGTTCTCAAACTTTCTCTCAGCTAATCAATCACAAGAGCTACGTCTTCTATTTTCTTGTTGTTCCTTGGGGAGTTATGGGTTTAAATCTGCTGAATTGTGGGTTGTGATCGATGGTACTGAGATTTGAGCTGGAGTGTGTTCTTTGTTACTGGTATTGGAGATTGTTTTAGGGTTTGTTTAGGGGTCTCATGGAGAATATAGAGACTTTGCTAGCTGCTGTAGCTCAGACTCAAGGCTTTGATGATGATGAGCTTCATGTATCTACTGGACTGGATGTGGGGTCCGGTGATTCAGAGTCTTCTCCAGTAATTCAGGGAGATAACAGTGGCTTTCGGTCGAGTTTAGGATTTTCCGCGGATGGTCAGCAGGCTATGGTGATGGCTATGCCTCCTCCAGCTCCGGTGCCGGTTTTTCGTGCTTCTGGTTCTCTTATTGGAGATGGAGAGAAGAGGAAGAGAGGGCGACCTTCAAAGGGGCAGCTTCCGGCAAATCCGCCTCCTCCCAAACGTACAAAAGTGGAGGACGAGGAGGAGGACGTTTGCTTCATTTGCTTTGATGGGGGCTCATTGGTGCTTTGCGATCGCAAGTGAGTATTAGTTCTTTGCATTTCTTGGTGGAAATGTGTACTTCATTTCCAAATTCTCTTTTGGAATGTTGGCTTCGGTGTTTATTTGGGTCGTGTTGATTCTTAGGGGCTGTCCAAAGGCATACCATCCAGCTTGTATTAAGCGAGATGAAGCATTTTTTAGGTCTAAAGCTAAGTGGAATTGCGGTAAGTTTCTCTCTTCATTTGTAAGAAGTCGATGTATTCTGGTAGTTTGTTTTGCTGGTTTCTTTTCACATTATATTCTTTGTTGTTTCATATGAAAGTTTGAATTTTTGGTTAAAGTAACTTATCTTTTTTGTAATTTTCAGAACATTTATAATTAAAAAGATTTATTGAAGATCCTTTAGATGCTCATTAAATCATAGCTCGTGTATATTAAAGCTTCAAACTTTAGTAATTATACTTGTGCAACTTTTCATAAGATATCATGCATGCAAGAATATCTTTCTAAAACTTATGCTCGGTGAGATTGAAGTACTGAATTGATTATTCCACAGTTACTACCGGGTGACCTTTCTGCACTGCTGCATTTGTATGTTACTTATGTCATTGTCGCATTCAGGTTGGCACATATGTAGTGTATGTCAGAAGGCTTCTCATCATATATGCTATACTTGCACCTATTCATTGTGCAAGGGATGTACTAAAGATGCAGATTACTTGTCTGTTAGAGGAAACAAAGGATTTTGCTCTACATGCATGAAAATCATCATGCTGATTGAAGATAAAGACCACGCAAACACTGAATCGGTATGTAGATTGTTTCTTAACTTGTTATTAAATCGAAACAATAGCTTCTTCTAATTAACTCGCTGTTAGTAAGTTTGTGGTTAAGACATACTTCAGCTTTAACCGAATTAGCTATACAGTTGTGTACATTTGTCCACCATATACTTATTTTATGAAGCCTTCTCTTTCATGGTTAAATAAGCCAGTGGGTTTGAGTTCTTATCTTATGTTGATGGTCTTTCACCAGCTTTGTAAATTTTCAGAAGGTTAGGCCAATCTAGAAAATAGAATTTCTGAACGCTTTGACTGTTCATGTTTATACGTGTGTCAATATTTTTCATGCAGTACATTTTGCTTATTTCACCTAAATGTGCTTTAAGAGTTTAAGTTTGCTGAGTCCTGATGTCAAATTTGCATGTCCTATTTAGGATCGAATGATGAATTCAAGCTTTGAGACTAAGTAATTTTAATCTTTATCTCTTTAAGTCCTTAATTTTGGACTGGAAGTGTGACCACCGGTCGCTAATTCTTCTAGCAATTGCATAACATCAGAAAAAGTGCATATGATGATGGATTATTAGCTTTTATTCTTCTACCTTTGCGATACTTTACTTTATGTAGTGTGTTGTCTTGCAAAACATGACCTCTTACTTCATGGTTCCATGTGGAAAGTGCTATGAACTAAAACATGGGTTATAATGGTCACCATTGATTGGCATGCTTAACTAGAAGTTGTAAGGGATCAACTATCACAAGTTTCAATATTGGGGAGGCATGGTAGTGGTCACTTGAATATGTCTTCTAGATGAAGTATGCCAGTCTTAGTCAGGAAGAACATATATCTGTTAGTAGATATGTATATATTGCCGTTTCTTCCTCGTAACTTCTTGACATGGAAATGTGTTGGGAACCCTGCTAGCTTAGATATCCGCATTTAAGGTGAACAGGACATCATCTTTCCTGATCTTTAATCATCCGGTGCTTCTTTGGACATCTATTTACTGTTGGCAAATATTTGTTGTTGGACCTGTTCCATTCAGCGCCTATACGCATTACTATTTTTCTAGTTGGAGAGGGCTGTTCCCAGACAGTGATATCACATGAAGGCTGCATGAACATCATATTAAGTGATACAACTAGTTACTTACCAAAAGAAAAGTGATACAACCAGTTATGTTCTTTTTTTCCTTATTTGGTTTATATTGCAAATGGTAATGGAGAAGTAGGAAGAGAGATGCAAGATTTGATGATCTGTAGTGATTTCTTGGTTGAAATAAATGTAGATTTTGAATGTAATTTGTGTTTTCATTTTTCATTCTGAATACATTTAGTAATGTAACTTTATTATAGTCTTGCTGTAATTGGGAGTTCTCTTTGCTGAGATTTGTGAAAATCGTCTTTTCCCCTTATAGTTCAACTAGGATTAATTTATGCAGGTTCAAGTAGATTTTGATGACAAGACAAGCTGGGAGTACCTCTTCAAAGTCTATTGGGTATGCTTGAAAGAGAAATTATCATTAAGTCTAAGTGAGCTCAGACAAGCTAAAAATCCTTGGAAACCAGTTGCTTCATTAGCTTCCAAGGGGCAGCCGCGTAATTTGCGTAATAGATCTGCTGATGGAAGAGTTTCTATTTCGTACAACAGTGGGGAACATTCGGAGTTGAGTAAGCCCTATCTACAGAATGGTGTGCTGCAGAATGATGATGGGTTGAGGTTAGCACAATCAAGCAGTGATAACCATGTGGAGAAAATAAATATCAATAATGGTGATGGCCAAAGTTCCAACAATGAAACGTTGAGTTCAACACATTTGGAGTTGAATAAAACCCATTTGGATACCAATTCGCCTCAGAATCATGAAGTGAGGACAGAACAGTCAAGTGTTGATAACCATGGGGAGAAACTAAATAGCAGTGGGGTTGAAGGTGGAGCATGTCACAAAGGCATTGGAAAAGTTCAAACGGACAGACCCATTCATGGGTTGGGTATTGATGAGTGTATTGACAAGGAAGGCATTGAGAATGATGGAGATAATCTGCACAATGCCAAAAATGCCGAGAAGCCATGCATCTCCAATAGCCCAATCAGCAAAGAGTCAGCTGAGCAACATAATTGCAAGGGTGGTGAATGGGCTTCAAAAGACCTGCTGGAGTTTGTTGCATATATGAAAAATGGTGATGTATCAGCTATGTCGCCATTTGATGTCCAAACCCTGCTGCTTGATTATATTAAGAGAAATCATCTTCGGAATCCTCGCCGGAAGAGTCAAATTATTTGTGATTTGAAGCTCAAAACTTTATTCGGAAAGCCACGCGTTGGGCATATTGAAATGCTGAAGCTTCTTGATTATCACTTTCTCATAAAGGACGATTCACTGAAAAATTCTTTCATTCCAGCTGGATTTGTTAGTTCTGGTGCTAGTGACATGGATGTTCATGAAAATAATTATGAATCATCAATTCTAGTTAACAGTAGAAAGCGAAAAACATGCAGAATGAGTGAAGGTAGGTCTCCACAGATTAATTTGAATGACTATGCAGCGATTGACATTCACAATATCAATCTGATATATTTGTGGCGTCCTTTGATGGAGAATCTTGTTGAAGATCATGAAAGCTTCAGTGCTAAGGTCATTGGGACTATTGTCAGAATTAGGATAGCAAGCAATGATCAGAAGCAGGATGTTCACAGGCTTGTCCTAGTTGTAGGTACTGTACACATAATTCTAGCATTCATGATTTTGTAGACTAGTTTCCATCATGCATACACTGAAATTTGACTATATATGCCAACATTTTAATTCAAATCTGTTTATATTATATTTGCAATACAGGAACTAGGAAGATCTCTGAGCCCTATAAAATTGGAGACATAACAGTGGATGCCATGCTTGAAGTCTTGAATTTAGATAAGAAAGAGCTGGTATCAATAGATGCCATTTCAAATCAAGAGTTCACCGAGGTAAATAGAGATACCAAATTCATCAGTTCGATATTATTTGTGATTCTTTGGGATGATTTTGTTATTTAAGAGACCGAGGCAGTTCTTTGTGCTTAAAAAGTTGAGATACAGCAATGGCCCCTTAATCTTCAACACAAGTAAATTTTTCACGTGTCAGTATATTCTAAAGAATGTTTTGTTTCAGTGTACTTAAAATGAAATTGGGGGTTCTTTCTATTACAAGAGGTTTTTTTCCAACCATGCTGTAATGAGAACACATATGTAAGCATAAACAACTTTGTTGCACAGCCACGGGCTCACTAACATTAGTTATTTCCTTTTTACATTCAGGATGAATGCAGACAGCTTCGCCAGAGCATCAGATGTGGGCTTCTGAAACAGTTAACTGTTGTACGTTTTAATTGTGCCACCTTTCAGAAACTTTTCCTGAAACTGGAAAATTTGTGCATC
>JAOWBN010013232.1:0-10901 GCA_028565015.1 Pinguicula moranensis
GATTCCAGCCATTTCATCGCATTCCCGGTGCAGCCGGGGTCCACGCACGAGGTTATCACTCTGTTTTGTACGAGCGGATGCATGTGGGATCCCGAAAGGCCCAGGATAGGCCAACCACATCATGGTTCAGTGATGAAAACCCTCTTGTGATGCAAATTGTGTTACTCGTGGCGCGATTTCGATGTTCATGATCACAATATATGATTAAACTCCTTTGATTTCGAAGGTATCAGTCTCAGCTCTCAACCCCGCTGATTTCGAAAAGATTTTCACATTGCAGACCAAAACAACTGCACTCCATCTTGTTGTTGATAATATGTTTATCGGGTACTTCAAAGAACACGTCGTGGACCCAGAACTAGTGGTCACAAAAAACCCATATCAGCTGAACAGATCTCTTCTACCTTGGCAAACCCTACGATAAGTATACTATGAATTTGGGTGAGGTCCTTGCATGTCCATTTGGCCAAAAAAATTTACAAGTTCATGACGTAGAAAGCAGTGTTTGATATGAGTTTTGGATAGATGTCATCTTGTGCAGTTGTTTTTGTTGATGTATATCAAGTGCAATGTTTTTGGTTGATGTATATCAAGGCAGTTAGGGGTGCTGGTGCAGTTGTTTTAGTCTGTAACTGTATCTAGTGGCGTCTGTTAACACAATGTTTTATCAACTTCTTCATAGTCTATGAGGTTTGTATTGTTTTGGTGTAATTATTTAACATAGCAACCAGTTATTTTGCCCTTTTAAACCAATGAATTACATAAACATATCACCCATAAACTAGTGTCAGACTAAATCAAAATGGAATAATAACTTCACGCATAGCTTATGAACAATAAACTAGTGTCAGAATAAGGCAAACAAATTCAATGGAACAGACTGTGTTCATAAGACCAAACAAACCAAAACTGTGATGAGACTAAAGTTTTCCCAAGAAGAATAGTTGCATAAATTCAGTACGGCCACCATGGCCAAGATTATGCGACAAGCAATGTTGTCCATCGTTCATAACAATGTGATCTACAAGTTTCACCCTATTCTCGAAGGAGAGTGTATCAATCTCATCCAGATCTTTGAAAAGCCGTGTGGTCTTCTGCATTTTGGACTCTTCCTTCAGTTTATCTTCTTGGGTGGATAGGAGCTTCTCTGCTCTGGCAAACACAGATTCAGCATGGTCAAGTGTGTGCTCCACTTTAATTCAGAAGCTTGACTGGCATGTGGTGGTGATGGTCTTCCTCCGCCTGTTATTAACACCACTCGTTTTGACATCCACAGTTGAAGGTTCTTTTTCAGTTGGAAGCGTTTCCTTCTGTTGGGAAGAGTCACCATCTCTCTCATCGTTTGGGCTAGATAGGTAAGAGTCCACTAGGGAAAGTTCTTCATCGATGTTTGGGGCCTTAGAACATTCATGTTCAGCATCTGTATGATCTCAGGCACATACGCCTTGCGCTCACTACTGCCCGAAGAATTTGCACCAAGCCTCGTAGTGTATTACCAATTCTATCAACTAAATTTGCACACATGTAAAAGCATATATCATAAACCATGAAAATATACAAACCAGCGCAAACATTTCCCACATTTACTCATTGTGAACAACCGCAATGTGCGTCTCTTGATCAATGAAAGGTCTACTCAGTTTTGTGAAACTTATGCCGGAGGTATCCATAGTGAAATAAACTTTCCTATTTTTTGTTGGTACTTCGATGCCTCTCTTACGAGACCGTTTGGAAGGAGATAACTTGTGGGGCATTGTTGGGCTCTTAAAAAGTTTCTTATGTGCTCTCTGATTCAACCGCGCGGGCAGGGGAGTGTTGTGGTTTCCTTTGTGGCTCCCTCATAAGGGCAAACCTCATCGTTGTTGTACTCTGGTTCCATATGCAGTTCCCTATTTTGAAGATTCACATAAAACAATACAAAATCAAGCCTATTTATGTTGAATCTGCCAAAACACATACTAATGATAAATGTGCAAGTAAAAAGAATATATAATCAAGCATAAATCAGCAAAAATAGAACGATAACAAATATATAATATTTGAAATCAACAAATCATAAATATGAATCCTCAACCCGAAACTGTAAAGCAAACATGAAACTGTGGTCGTGTTCGGCAAATACAAAACCACATTTTCCTATTATCAGTGAACATCATAGGTAAATAGAAAATACATAAAAATTAAATCAAAATCTTCGACGAAGTAGTCAAGGTTACACGTATTTTGTGAAGACCACCGCAAATCTACAGTGAAAAGGTTAGATCTAGATCTTCAATGGTGCGAATGCAGAGAAAAGGAAACTTACACCTTTGCTCTTCGTCGGAATATTGTTCATTCTTCGAAAAATTGAAAGGGACAGGCTGCTCTCGGGATGAGGGTGCGAATGCGTAGAACGAGATGTGAAGAGGCGTGAATAAAGTATTTATACCGTGGCAATAGTCATAAATATGGAGGTAAACATGGGGGTACACTGGTAATTAGGATAAGGGACAGAGAAATGATAACATAATCTACCCAAAATTGCGGTAATAACTTTTGTAGAGTGATAACTTGATCGGGTCGGGGATAACGTGAAGGTGTGTACCAAACAGCATATGAGTGTGGCTAATTCGCGAAATCACCGAGTTATCACCCACTGACCTGTATACCAAACGGACCTTCAGTGACTTAAGGTTAGAAAGTCTTGGCCAGTCCACCATGCCTTGAATCTTTGTAGGATCAGTAGCCACTTCATTTTATGAAATGATATGCCCCAGACAATCAACAGAGCTACAGCCAAAAGAACACTTAGTTTCCTTAGCAAATAGTTTGTTCTTCCTCATCAACTCTAACACAATTCTGAAGTGGCTTAGATGCTCCTCCAAAATGCGGTTGTACACCAGAATATCATAAATAAAATCCAGTACAAACTTTCTAATTTAATCAGAGAATACTTGATTCATTAGACTCTGAAAGATCAGATGGCTAGTGCATTGCACAACCCAAAGGGCATGACTAGAAATTCAAATTGTCCATGGTGAGTGAAAAACCCATTCATAAATATGTCATTCTCCACCATCCTGATATGGAAGTTTCCAGATCTCAGATCCAATTTATTTAAGCAGACTGCCCCTTATATCTCATCTATTAGTTCATCAATAACGGGAATGGGAAATTTACTCCTCACTATGAGAATATTGAGGTATCTATAGTCAACACACATACGCAAGCTACCATCTTTCCTCTTTATCAACAACACTGGAAAGGCAAATAGACTACCACTCATTTTGATTAGGCCTGTATCTAGGATTTCTCCCACGATCTTCTCAATCTCATCCTTTTGGTAATGAGGTGTTCGGTATGGTCCTTGCTTCTTTGGAATATCCTCAGGTACCATTGTGATGCTGTGTTCAACTTCCCTTATTGGTGACAATGAGGTAGGTTCATGGAAGATATAAAAAAAACACTCTTTAATAACTTATCCAGGCTGCTGGTAAACGCCTCATCACCATCAGTGGTGACATTCTTAGCTATCTGAATCTTTCCTTCAGTATCTTTCTTGAGTATGGAACTATACACAAAATAGTCTCCATACTAAAAAATTCAGCCTTAATCATTCCTTCCTCAGCACCTTTATTCACAGTATACACCTCCCCCACTTCATATGCTAATCCACCACTTATTAGTTTAGCAATTTTCTCCGCAGAGATACATTGCAACTCTTCTACACTCTTGATGGCTTGTACAGGTATTGGTTGACCTTTCTTGTTGAGAGTGACTACCATATTATCATAGTCATATAGTATTGGTCCATGCTTCCTCAACCAATCACCCCCAATTATTAGATCATAACTATGAAAGGGGAAAGGTTCTAGGTGTGCTAGCGAACTACTCACCTTGCATTGTCCATCTAAAATCTTTACACTTCACCTCACTGAGCTTCCTAACCCTATCAGCCACCTCAACTAACATTGATTTGACATATTTCAAGGTACAACCCATTCCATCAGAGAACTTGTGATCCATAAAGCAATGGGAACTCTCACCATTAATAAGAATCTGGAGAGGTTCACCTTTGTAGAGTCCTCTAACTAGGTATGACATTAATATTAGTGTTGCGGCATATGGCATTGATGGACAAACTGCCTTCATCAGACTCTTCCCCCACTGCATTATCTTCACTACTCATCTCTCTAACTACAGATTCCACTGACATAACCACTGGACTAGTCTTTGCTTGCAGTGCATATATCTTGATTGTGCACTAATGACTAGGGGCCAATGGTCCTTCACATTTGAAACACAACTTCTTTTCTATTTGTTCCTTCATCTCTGTATCAGAGATAAACTTCCTTTTGACTTGAGGGACCACATGTTGGTTCTTGTTTTACAACTGAGTGTCAAGTTTGCTCCTAGTTTTAGGCGTTAGTTTCAATGTGGCACCTGCAATTACCTCATCAATTAGAGAGTTCATCGAGAGCTCCTACCTCTTTTGTAGCAATAGTTTCATGCAACGTACTGGGGTTGTGTGATCTGACAGTTGTCCTTAACTCTGATTGCAGGTAGCCAATAAACTTCTTTCAGTAGAAGGACTCCCCAAACTCGGGGTGCATGATCATTATTGAAGGTACAAGAGCATCGAACGTCCTCAACAGTTCCTGCAAACTCTCATTTGTACATTGATTTAAATACATAAACTCCTCCAACAAGTTATCAGGATCATCAAGATCAAAACGGATGAGAATGGCAGTAGTAAATTGTCCCACACCATAGGTTTATTGTGTGTGAGACTCCTAAACCAAGCATCAACATCCCCCTCAAAGTGCCTTATAGCAAATTCAATCTTTTCATGGTAATGAATGCTGGTAAAGATTGAAAAGTATCTCGTGCAACGCTCAATCTAAGAACGAGGATTCTTACCATTAAAACGAGGGAAGTCAGTGTATGACATTTTTGCTTTACACCCTTTGTCAAGCTCTTTGCTTCCATATTCCTCAAATTCAAGTCCTCTGTTCTTAACAGGATGGATCTTTTGAGGTATGCTCTCCTATGAAAATTTAACTCCTAAAGTACCTACAGGGAATTCTGGAGGCTCTGACAGGATAGACTTTTGGCCGTTCTTTCTATGTACCAACTCAGCAATTACATTAACTTGTTGTATGTTCTATTGTAACAGAACCATAGATTGCTTAGATCCGATAGACTAGTTTTTCTTCTACTCCATGTTTCTCTGCATTTCTTCAGTGGACATATTCAGTTGGAACTTCATCAACTCAAATTGTTTTTCAAGAGTTCCAGGGTGTAAATATGGATCAGGATCCGGATACTCCGGAGGCACAGGAAGGACAAGTGTTTTTCCAGACAAAACCTCATGTTTGATTCTTGTCATTTCATCCTTGGCTTCCGCATTTGGTTTTTTGTTCTCTGGTTCAACCATGATTTGGGGTCTTTTTTTTTTTTTTTTTTAGCTATTTTGGGGAAGGGTGGTTGGATCAACTAACAATTCTCTGTTATCACTTGAAGCAACTTGAACTGGATTTGTACAGATACACGGTCAACATGATAAAGGAGACATGGGAGATAGTTTAAGGTGAAAAAGAGAATTGTAGAGAGAAAAGAACTTCATTCATCAAAATGTGTCCCCTCTAGTGAGGCGCTTACATATTTGTATCTTCTCTATTACATCAACATTAACTAACTACAATACAAACTTACCATAAAACCAACAACATAATCAACAACATTAAGAAAAGGAACATGCTACGTATCCTTTAACTAAAAGCATAGAATAAAAATACAACAAGTGACTGGACTAATATAGAAAGCATAGGAAAGATGAGGGATATAGCTGCTCCAAATGTAGTAGTCTGGCCTGCAGAGCGTACTCCATCTCTCAGCCTCGAGAGTGGAACTAAGTAAGAAAGCAGAATATGTGTAATAATATTTTTAAGACAAAAACAATGAAGATATATTTTTCGGCTCCGACCAAAACTGATTGGATACACTTGTGGACTTGAGAACCGTTTTTTTTTTGTTAAGCCAAATTCACTGATATAAAAATATATATAGTGTTTACAAAGAAAGTGAAAGAAAAAAAGCTATGCACTTATTTAGTTTAGAAAACTGAAATTCTAGACTTTACTTCGTACTTCCTATCATGTATAGCTAAGGGTGATCTGGTACACGGCTCACCTAACGTCATAGAAGATCACAAAGCATCTCAGCATTCAGATCATCGCCGTCATCTGTTCTTTACCAAAATAGAATGTCCTGACTGTCACATTGTCAATCTTCAATTTTTGGGATATTGGTACACAGCTCGATTAAGTTTGGTGAGCTATCCCTATAATAAATGATAGGTCGTATTCCAATCATACACGTATCCCATATCCAAACCAAAGAAAGTACGTAGCTACTCAACATTTCAATGCTTCTCTCTCATCTTGTATCCCTACTCATCATAACATAGGTAGTATACTGTTGTTACCACACATGTATTAAGAAATATAATCTTCCACATAATATTTCTTGTGTCACATTCACTAATGAAGTCAAGGTTGTAGACTTATATGACCGATCATCCTCAATTCAGCCAACATGAAGCTATATGTTGTTAGGCCGTGTGTATCTACGGGACAGTGGCCACAATGTAGACCTTGACGAACTCGAGAGATTATAATATGTTTACCGAGTTTTAACACCAATGATATGCTTGGTTTTTTGTATTTCGTTTCCCATATGCCCTTATTTGGCCAACATTGGTAGGTGGATTAAGTGTAGTGAGAGGCCGAGAGTCACAAACTACGCTAGGCATGACAAAACCCACGTCAATTGCTATAGCATGAGAATGACTATATGTTTGATGCTACCAAGTGTGGATTACCTGATAGTAAGGCCTTTGGTTTAGTTAAATGTGATATTTGAGAAGTGCATAATTATTGAATCAAAGAAGGATGTTATTCTCGAGAGAGATCTATGTCCAGAGTAGGCAAATCCAATAGGCACTAAGTTAGAGTCAAAACATGGTAAACTATCTATGAACTCTTCCGAGGTTGTTAAGTGGTGAAGTTGAGGTCCCTAGATGTTCGCATCCCTGCATCTCTCATAGAATTTTAGAATTTAGTTAGTAGAATTTTGTTCATGACCATCTTCATTTTAGAAATATAATTTAGCTAGAAACTCATGAATTTGCTTGCGAGATTGTATAAAACTCGTTAATTTGGATTCTTGTTAACTACAATCCTTGTGGTTCGATATTTCTCTCATCACTTTATTACTTGTTTGACTTGTGTACTTGCAAGAATTTAAATGCAACATGCTACAATTATCCAAAACAGACATAGAAATGAGATTCATACCAATACCAGAAACATACCTTACATTAATCAATGTCCTAATCATGCCATCATGTATCTTGATCTTGATAGTACCAATTCTAATAACTTTGCAAGGATGCTTACCACCCAACATCACAAATCCTCTGTTAACCAATTCAAATGAGGAAAATCACTTGCTATGGAGACACATGTGAAATGGGAATGCAAAATCTAGAATCCATTTTAGGTTACACTTCGTACTATCTTCACTCACAACATAAAGATGACATGATCCTGGAGATCTAAGGAAGGCTTTGTGGGATTGATCCATAATGTTGGGCGTGAAGAAAGGCATGAAAGGCACGACTCATTAAGCCCAAAACATCCAATTGGAAGGCTAGTCCACATCTTGCAAGAACAAGCCTGTTCGTGTCTAAACCAAAGGAGTCCAAGCATTTCATGCATGCAAAAAAATGCAATCTACGTGCCTAGCCAAAGCCATTTATGGAATTGTGGTGTCCAAGGATCATATACATGCAAACCCATGCATAAGGATTCCATTAGTCACCAGACATGCAAATCCATGCATGAGGCAAAGGTGACTTCACGTGCATGTGCATTAAAGAAAACAATATGCATATGGATTCAAGTGGAAAGATGCCAATCACGTGTGGATTTGTCCATATGCATGGATTGGTCAAACACGCAATCAAAGGGGAAATGGAAGGCCAACAAAAGTGGGGAATTCAAGAGGTGGTCAAACATTGCATTTAAGTTGGTTCACATCACAAAGCCACGTGAAAGAATGCCAAGAAGTCCATGCAAATGTCATGGAGACATTATGATGTACGGTCAAGTGGAAATATTGACGATGACTCTTTGGTTGTTTCCATACAACTCCATGCATGCAAGACATGCAAATAAAGTCCCAACGAACTTCTTCCAACTACACGTGCAAGAATCCAAGCGAGGAGTCAAGGAACATCAAAGCATGAAGATGAAAGGATTTAGAATTGTCCACAATCAAGACAAGTCAAAGAGGGGGAAGATGAAAGGATGACCGAATGGTCCAACTTCCAGGATGTGGTCAAGAAATGATATTAATGCATGCATGACTCCTGAGATCTTAATTAGGGCGAACTTGTAGCCTGTATATAGGCACGATAGAAGTTGAAACTAAAAGTTGGTCTTTGATGTAAAAGCTTTAAGCTTGAGGGACAAAGTCCCCTTAATCTTTTATAGACTTTTTCTTTGACTTATCTAAAGCTTGTTTCGGGTGGTTTTAGTGGTGTCTTTTCTTTCGAAATATACTTAGGCTTGGTTCCCACCTCATTATAGGTGACGGGTCAAGTTCTCGACAACTTGCTCAATAGATCCGCGTCGACCTACCAACATTGGTACTTGGTTTAGTCACACGGTTGGCTACGTTCGTATCATTTGGTATCAGAGCTGACCAGAAAAGTATTATTCACGCTCGAAGTACTATTCACTTACCAAAAAATATGAAACCTGTCCAGGAAAATCACAAAACAAACAGGATCATTTTATCTCTTCAGATCTTGCTGCAAACACTATTTTTCTTTGAATCACAGAAAAAACCGTACATGAAAATCGCGCCCATCTCCCTACGCGCTGGCAGAAACTTCAATGGCCAAATCAGATACTTTACGACACAAATTGGATAATGGCACTCACTAGGCTTTGTGCCTCCCGGAACATGCTTCACGTAGATATCTCCAATTTCAATATCCGTCTTCAAAATCAACGGGTATCGTCCGGACAAGTTGCAGCGGCGCTAGGGTTTGCACTGAACATTCTCCGGCCACGTTGGTTGCCCTCCGGCGACAATTGATCTATGAAACAATGGGGCTTTTGTTAGCCAAGAAACATGATTTACTATGATGTCCTCAATTTCTCCGTTGGAGGTGGATACCTGCGGCAATTGGTCGATCAAACTACGGCGGTGACGGTCAAATGGACAGATTTGGGGTTTTGCTATTTTTTTTAAATGTGTACTGGTTCAATCAGGAACGTCAGCTTCAATACCACTTATTGGAAGTGAATAAATATAGATCGAATGAAGTGAAAAGAACATAACATGCAAAATTTAACGCGGTTCATCTTAAGCCTACATCCACAAAGAGAAGGGAAATCAATCCACTAAGAGCATAAACTGATAGACACAACTCCAATCTCACTTTCTCTCTCTCAAATATTCTCCCTTAACCTAGGTTAAGAAAACATATATTTATAGGCAAAAATTCTAATATAATTAAAATTCTTTCAACGACTAATAATTCAAGTCACCATAAAATTGTTATATAACTAAAAATCCTAACACCAATCCCCCAACAAATTCAACATATACTTGAAGTAGCGCCTGTTCCCGATCCAAAAGTGGCCTGCTAAATTGCCACAACTACTGCCATATCCCGTCAACCATTTTCACCCTTCATGGAAACAAGGCACTATTTGTCCAAGGCCAAACGATACAACCGATGAAAGCTCACTTTTAACTCCCAACCGGCACACCAAGTTGATTGCCAAAATAAAGTGAACGACCCATCACGTACCGGCAATTGTATCTTCTCAAAAAACAACCCAACAGACAATGGCGGAACTATTCATGGGCGGGCCCGGGCTTTAGCCCGGGGTCAATTTTGGCCCACGAATAGTTTCGCCCAACCCATTGGGCTAGTTAGTCTACAATTCCAGATTCACTCCGCATCGGAGTTGGGGGCAATGGCGGAATGGGGGAACCCTCGTCCCTAGCCCTAGTCTCTTCCATTTTGCTTCAAATTGTCTTTCATTTTCCTTCAAACTTTCCTCTGCTTTCTGACGTAATGATATGGCGATGACCACTGCGCCGAGATCATGCTCTTACAGGCTGCTTGGATGAGCATGTTGCACATTGGTTTGGCTTGAACCAGTCAAAGTATCAGTGGGCATTGGACGATTACAATGAAAGCAATGGAAAAGTTGGTTTTTTCCTGAACTCGAGTATTTCTATCATTCCTTATTCCATTCTTATGAACCTAGTTTACTTGTGAATTACTATTTGCTAGCAGAGTCTCCATTAAGCTCGTCGGGCATCTTTCTGTGTAGCGGTTATGGAGTCATATGCAATATGGGGTATTCGGGGAAATTGATGTGGATTGATCATCAAGTAGTTAACTTCATATTCATTTTACAATGAAGTTTGGGGAAGTAGAAACCAGAGCACAAATTTTGAACAGAAACAAGAAGTGGCTCTAGAACCTGTAGAAGAGCCTGAGGTTACACCAATAATCGCTATTGCAACTGTCGAAGAAGCTATTGAGAAAACTGAGGAAACGTCAAGTGTTGTTGATAGTGTTGAATTTGAAGAGACTCCGGAGATTGAGGTTTAGTTGGATTTTTGCTAGGAGATGATTTTTTATTGTTCTGCTACTTACAGTGTTCTTATACTTCTTTTGAACCTTGATTTTAGAAATTTATTTCATTGTGAATTAGATAATACTTCCTTCTCATTGTACTGATTATCTTTTATGCTCACTTTCAGATTCTCTTAAATTTATTTACTCATTTTTATGTACTAGATTATAGATGGATAATCAACCCAAAAAA